>JAGFPH010009799.1:7585-44445 GCA_018207615.1 Philaenus spumarius | reverse complement strand
CACTGCAATAGCTCATTTTTCGTATGGAAATTCGCTAAAAACTGTTATATATAATGATAAAATAATTATTTATCTATCAATATACTTTGCTTGACAACATATTTACAATATTTTATTGAGTAATAACTATTTAATTTAGGTTAAAGTTTACATTATATTTTATAAATGGTGAGTTGAATACTATTTTATAAAACATAGTAGTTGAACTATAATAGTTGACAACCTGCAGAAGTCGCAAACAAACTATATTCAATATTTTGTGTTACACATCAAAGGTAGCGAAGATGTACTAATGATAACTGATGGTCATAAAACAAATTGATATATTTAACACATATATTTTAAGAACATTGAATATTATTATTACAAATATTCTCTGTAGTCTGTATTCTTATGTTTTATAAAATAGTATTGTTATTAGGTTGCATTTAAACTGTTTAATGTATTTCTGTTAACTCGTAACTAATCAAGTGCACGGTTGTATCATAAAAGCTGCAGATAATATTATTTCTTTAGAAAAATGATGACGACGAGAAATTCACCTCAATTCGTATAAAGTTGGCAAATTGAAATTTCCTGTGTCTCCATCAGCTGACGCGGCCAACAAAGGAGACGACTTAAGTTTGTTATAAACACCATTACATCCCTGCTTTGTCGAGTTTACTTTTACTTTGCGAAATCGTTAAGCAATTTTAACTTTCATATCTCAAATAATTCTCCAAGGATTTACCATATATTACAAAAACCTGCCCGATGTAACATATAAGTTTTACCTAGAGGTTAAGTAATTATTCGTTGAAAAATAATTGTCTAAAACAAGACCAAATAATGAGAAATGGAGAAGTGCAAAATTAAATTCACTGAAATTAATGACCAATAGTTTTTGAACTAACAGCCGCCATTTTAAAACTCATGATTGGATTTAATCGCTTATTAGCGAATTTCCATAAGAAAAATGAGCTATTGCAGTCGCCCTTATGGTGAAACCCAAGGTCGGGACTCGCAAATGAGCACCAATCATGGTCCCCAGAACACGTTTTGGTTTGTCATTAAAATTCATATATATATATGTATGTATATATACATGTATATATGTGTTCTCACTCTAGCGGCCGCATTTTAAGTCTGATTTGGTCCAAATTAGGTACAAGTGTAGGCTGTCGCTCGGACGAGTTCGTTAGCCAAAAAATCCAACAACCGGAAGTACGTTTTTTGACAGGAAGTAACTATTTTTTGAGATTATTCCTACGAGAATAAATGTTTTTTAAAGATTTTTCTACAAATATAAATGTAGGAAGTTATTATACATATTTTGTTTTTTACGCGATCTTATAGCTCGCTTGCTTCCCCCAAAATCGATCAAAACGTACAATACCATAAAAGTATCTGGTTCAAAGCCATGAGGTAGATTTTACCGTGGGGTTGAAGTGCGAAGCACGCAATGCATTGTGTATTGAAGATACTCAAAATATGCGGAATAGCGTGCGAAGCATGTAATGCATTGCGTAATGAATATACTATCAAGAAGGGGGTTGGCGTACGAAGAACGCAATGCATTGTGTATTGAAGATACTCCTAATATGAGGAATGGCGTGAGAAGCAAGCAATGCTTTGTGTATTGAAGATACTTCCAAAATGCGGAATGGCGTGCGAAGCATTTCGCAGCTATTCGGCACCGTCGTGAGTAAACCTATTTCCAAAATTGTTTTTTGAAACCCTAAAACATAGGCCTATAAACTTAATTTTGGAAATTTGCTCAACTCACGTCAGCAGTTCAGCTGCGTGGTCGAATTATTTTGTTGAGATATATCATTGTTAATTTAAACTTCATGCTAAGTTTAAACTCGATCAGTAAAACCGTTCTCTACATAAGAATTATTTAGTAAAAAAACCAAACGGCGGATATATAGAAAACGAAGCGTTTTCGTGTCTGTGTTTATAAGTACTTTCTTTCTTACTTTGACCCATAGAACCATTCCCCGAAGTTTGGCTGTTTACTTATGGGACACCCTGCGTAAATGCATAATTTACAAAGCACCAGGTGAAGAATATTTTGAGTGATGTATATTTTACGATCTATAAAATTATATCAAATTAATTTGTTTTACTTAATTTCGAACTTCTGTTTTTGTTTTGTTTATTTTATGTGGCGATGAAACCTGTAAGTTTTGACTTCCACTAGAAGCAGGCATTAAAACATATTTTCTTATATCTCAATTTTGTGTGAGATGGACCAACAAATTGGATGCAGTTATGCAATAAGGAACCAAGTGCCAAAAGTGAAATTTTTCAATACTGCTATTTTTAGATATGGTTATTCAAAATCTTATGTAGACTATAATTCTTAAAACAAACGCATTTTATATTTATATGTAAATATTTAAGTATTATTATAACTATAACAATTTGTTTGGTTTAAAAAAAAAATATATATATATATATATCTTTTAAGTTAGGACAATAGGGCTTAAGTCAGAAATTGTTAACGAAACAGGAGAAGCACTCAAAATTTTGACAAACTCATGGCTTGCATTGAAGTATATATTATTTAGGAGAAGGGGCGAGATAGGCACTATGGTAGCACATAATTCAAGTGCTGTTTTGTTCTTAGTTCTTATTGGCAAGCCATGATAGCTGAGTGGATAACGTAGAATCTTCCTGATCAGAAGATACTGGGTTCGAATCTCGGCTAGACCAGGTAACTTTTCATATCTGTGGTTTGAGGGTAGGAGCGCGGAAGTAAAGCAAACGGTGGTTGGTTAAAACATCCTAAGACTAAGACCAGGTAATCAGACATATCCCGTCAGTTTGAAAGCGAGCCAACTACCGTTTGCTTTACTTAAGCCCTCTTACCCTCAAACCACAGATATGAAAAGTTACCATGTCTAGTTTTTCCAAATTTGACAGTTGGTAGCACAATGCAGATATGAGTTGGATCTATATTGCATAACAAAATATGTGTCCTTTCAAGAGTAATTTTAAGCAAACAAGTTAAATTTTCATTTTTGGTGGTCAGTTCCTTATTTCATAGGTGCGCCCAATTATTCTTAATATTTTTTTCGCTTTTCTCATTCTTATAACAAGGATTAAAGGCGTTGTCGGTGATAACTTGATTTTTTTCTCTACAATACAGTCACTGTAACTGTCTTATGTATAAGTAAATGTGTAATTTAACGACTGATATTTTGTAAATTGGAACGAGTCATGTGAAAAGTTATCGATTGTGAAAATTATGAATTTTATAAGAACTGTTGGACAAACTAACTTAACGATAGGTAATTATTTTATTATTATGTATATAAGTAATTCTAAACTCATAAATATTGAGTATTTCTTTAGTTTGATTTTATGTTGCAAATATACTCTATAAATAAAGTATAACATAACATTTTATTAAGGAAATAATATATTTCGCACCTAGGGCCGAAAACGAGGTTTTGCAGGCTTGAAACGATCGACAGCTGCAAAACCTTTTCGGCCGTGGTGCGAACGCAATTTTTCACCATACTACACTATAAAATAAACACTATGTAAAATTAAAAAAGAATATTTATTTAGCACACATGAAAATGAAACTTTGAGGTTATAAACTAGCTAGCTATGGAAAGTACAGTTTTACCTCAGTTGCTAGGCAACGGTGAAAATAACAATTATGTGTGTGCCACTAGTCTGTCGGCAATACCTATTGAATCACTTGCCATATGGGCCTATTTCATAACGAAATTGTGTTGAGATATACGTTCATATTTTAATTGAATAAACGAACAGCTGACTTTACGGCCCTAGGGCAGAAAAGAGCTACTACTTTCGGCCTCCAAATGACGTTCCGAAAATAGCTGAAAACATCGTAGTGTGGTGAAATAAATTGTTTTATTGCTTCCTGTTTTTAGAAAATCTATATTTTTACTTCTAACCAAAGTTATTGCACATAAAATGTATATATATGTACATATAATTTACGTAACAAAATTTGTTTAAACAATTGATATAGTAAACCTAGAGTACTGAATTTGAGAGATATTTAGTATTCTATTGCTGTCTAAGTAAAGCAATACTGCAAGGAAACGTACTGTACATTTTGTTAATGGTTTCTGGTAAATTAAAGCACATGTTTTTAGGTAACATAGTTTTATATAAGCAACTAGAAAGCCCTCGTGAAAAATCACAGGCAGATTAATTAGATACACATCAGAAATACTTCATTTAAAATTTAAACTATTTAAAAACAACATTAAGGCCTACATATCTAGGCCTACCTAATTATGCTGACGGGGATTTTTAACTCGGTAAATGTGTACAATAATAAGGATTATAAAACTGTAGGCCAATTTGTTAAATACTTTTATTTAAATACGTTATTATATTTATATTTCATATTGATAGATCAAACGATTTAAAAACTGTTAATATTATAGTGAATAAATTAATAATGGTATATCTTTATGTTATACGTAGATGTACGAATGTTTCCAAAGGTAAACGAATAGTTATCTCTTCTTTAAATTTGTATAAACAAATATTGATGATACAACGTTGTATTTATATACAGTTTATAATTTCAAAGCAATTATTATAACGTATATTATAGTATATTTTAGTTCTATAACTCATACTTAAAAACAATAAACTTCACATGATATTATAACGATTGAAGTTGTAAACATAACTCCAAACTATAATCTACACTGGGTTTGTTGTAGATTATAAGCACGGACGTACACTCGCTTTTAAAGGAGTTGATGCAATACGTTCCTACAAATCTGAACATTTGAAGAAAGCAGATGTAAGGTAATTCTTATAATTTTATTAATCTTTTAAAAGCCTTGATCAGAAATGTTATGTTTGTAGTTTCTGGTGTAATATCTTGTTGTTTATCTACTAAAAAATAAAAATAAACATCTTGCTTTCTTTCCAAATAACACGCACATCTTTAAATGATATTCATAAGACATTACGACGAGAAAATTATGAATTTTTATGAATCAATCTTTGTAGTCTAAAAAAGGGGCTTAGGTCGTAAAGTGAGATTCGTGGTTTAAGGGGGTTGCGTGCTGGGAATTGCTTAAGTAATGTCAAACGTCTAGAGATAAATTACTGTTTTCAACGTGACTGGAATATTTAAATGAAATATCTAAATTTTAATTTGTCTACGTATTCAGTCCATATTCGGTAAGTTTAGTCCATACATTGTTTGATTAAATATTCGGAATATAATGTAGTTATTACATGTATGTTTCATTAAGATTTGCATGTCTTTCTAAATCATTGCACATTATAGCTATAACTGCTATAAAGTAAAGGAAAGGGACTGCAAAGCGTCAGATATACTGATTGAATTGAGAAATATCAATAACTCTGACCTTTACAATGCGAAGCTTTATGTCAAACCGATGAATTGCATTAGTTTTCGTGAATAGTTTCCCCTTTATTTCTCGTTTTAAATTAGGAAATATTAAGACTTGTGGCGTTACGTAAACCAAAAATAAAATAAACGTACTTAAATCTTCTTTAATTGTAAAGTGAAATTAAGAGTGTATACTTAAAGTAATAAGCGGAAAAGGGCATTACACAATACTCTAAGTTTTACTAAGGTAAAACAGTACAAAGTATTTATTCACAATAAAAGCAAGTATTAATATATACAGGGAGTTCAGAAAAATGGTTTCAAGAATTCAGGGCTTGATTCCCCAATACACATAAGACCCCTTTTACAAAATAATTAATGTCTAGAGAAATATTTGACTGATTGAGTTCAAACTTCGCATAAAGTTTATCATTAGAATGATCTATCTCAAGAAATATAAACGATTATATCCAATCACGCGTTTTAAAATGGCGGCTGTTTAAAAATTTCAAACCTAAATTACTCAAAAACCGTAAATTTTAACAACAAATTGCCAAGATACCTTCTTTGTAACCATTTTAATTCCCTATTGGATGGTGTAACTTTCAAAAAACCTAATGAAGGATAATAGTTATTGAATCAATCATATTAGCCACCGATCAATTATATAATTGTATTATATTATATGTGAGAACTCACGTCTGTTGATCCATTTTCTTTTTTCTTATTAAAACAATTGCAATTTCGGGCATGGCATGCCCATCATAAGGTTTTATAAATATATCACATAACACAAGAACATAAAACACCATTCTCACTTTCCGTACCACTAATAAGTTGGAATTTCTACTCAAACCAAAGACTAGAGAAAAATTCGACGAATATAAAACAACTGGTGTCTACAAGTTAATATGCAATGATTGTTCTAGTTTCTACATAGAACAAACTGGACGTCCATTTAACATTAGGTTCAAAGAACATTTGCAACCTAGCAACCTTAGAGCTATCAAATCCACATATACTGAACATCTTATCAAATAACCTCCATTCATATACTGATATTAACACTAACATGAGTATATTACATAAAGGTACTGAACGATCAGCTGTCATTTAAGTCAAACCTGTTGTATGATACGCTAATCACAAGACAAGGGAAGGGGACACGGTCCAATATCGTTGCATAACCTAATTTCAATCGGTACCAGCTTAACAACTGATGCGGTGTGCACACCAATGCTCGAAATAAAAAAGTGCGTGTTTTGACTTTAACGATCTCCACACGGAGTGAAATATATGTGTGTTTTTATGTTCTTGTGTTATGTGATAAATTTATAAAACCTGATGATGGGCATGTCATGCCCGAATTGCAATTGTTTTAATAAGAAAAAACAAAAAGGATCAACAGACGTGAGTACTCAAATACAATATAATATAATAATGCTAATAGTTACGTTTTGTGTAGTAATTGGTTTGTTCAACCCGGCATCCTATACCAACACAGTAATCACAACAATATTAATGTTCATTGTTTTGGTGTCCAAATCACTAAATAATAATATATTGTAATAAATATAACTATTACCTTGTTTTATTCCGTCATGTGGCATTCTTCTTCGTCTTATTAAATATACGCGTTTCGAAGTCGAAACTTCATCATCAGTATATCATCACTCGATAGAGTAGTCATATATCATTAACACTGGCATTTGTGGTAAGAACAAGTTCAGTAGAGTACAAAAGCCATTCTTATAATCTAATCGTATCACATTGCGGTTTCATATAATAGAAAATTTTTAGAAAATTTATTGCTATTCGTTTCAGAATGCCATGTGGAAAACTCGATTTATTTATGCATAAAGTAAATTACACTTTTCCAGAGCCACTTTTGAACATCCAGAAATTTTTTTAAATAGGGATTTAACATGCAAAAATCGGAAAAATCGATTTTACTTAAATAGTTTAAAGACAATTGCCAATGGGTATTTCAAATTTTGTATGCTTGTAGGGTACTAAAACTCGGTTAACTTGAGACCTCGAAGTTAAAATCAGTTAATAATTTGTTTAAATAATTAATTGCAAACTCCCGATTAAATTTTTAAAATTTTCAAATATTTCACATTCTTTGATAAATAATGACCTTTTATGACCCTAAAGTTACCATTGAAATTTAATAAAAAAAATAAATTGGTTTACGAAATATTAAATTTATTTATTTAAAAAGGGTTAAATGTTTAATACAAATTAGACCCAGTTGCCGTCCTCGTAGGAGGCTCATCCGGGGCTCATATTTTTCGTCGAGACTTATATTTTAGGTATACGTTTAGGAAAAAAAATTTTCATTATTCTAACCATCAAAATGGCGTCTGAAAGAGTACGACGTTTTTAAGTTTTTGTTTTTGGAAATATCTTTGCAACAAATGTACATATTGGTATGCCACGTTAATATTCCAATGGCTGGCATTTTTACACGTACTTTTTTTTAAAAAAAAGGTTGCTCTAGTTCAACTAGGAGCCGGGATATGTTTTTTGTTTAATTCATAATTTGTTTATAAACATTAAGGGTTGTTATTGTCGTCAGTGCTAGTTCAATACTTTATATTACCAATAGTAAGATGTAAAATTGAGTTTATTTAAGTTCAATAAATTATTTCAAAAACCTAACATAAAAGTTAGAAATAAAAATAATTGTTTCAAAGTTTGAAATCAGGTGTTAATTTAAATATTATAGCAAACAGCTGATTACTGTTATTATTATGGTCAATGAACATATTTAATTTCGATCACATTTTGTTAAATATTTATTACTAGCTGACCCGTGCGAATATTTCGCAAGTTCGGAGTAGGCCTACATTTACCTGATTTAACACGTTGATTTAATTCAGTTAATTAAGTTTATTTATTTACATTGGTTTATAAATAACAGTTTTCCTATACAATCTTACAGTGTAAACAATCTAACTAACAGCTGTCATGCTAGTTAAACAGATGGTTAGTAGATGGCGCCTTTCATTAGGAACATACAGAGTATAATATAAAAGTTTTTTAAATCAATTTTTGTTATTAAAACATGAATTTTAAGCTGTTTGTCTATTTTTCCCTTGTAGTGGTTAAGGAAAGCTTTAAAATGATGCCTCATTCATGTAATTTGATGATGTATTAAGGAAGTTATGGCGTACCGACAAAAAAATAGTCTTGAGAAATAATATATGCGATACTTTTTGTTCTTTTTATGTTTAATAAACGCTGCTGTTTAGAAAAAAAGTATATAAAAACCTGCTCTAAGAATGTATTGTTGTGTAAAAATTTGAAAGTAATCGGTGAAGAACTTTCAGAAATTTGATATTTTGAACAAACAACCATTTACATTTTTATTTATATATATATACAATAGTGATAGGTTTATTATCAAACCAGAAACAACATAAATCATACAATAATGAGAATATAAAAAATGTATGTATTATTATTTTAACTGTAGGCCTACAGGATTTATTATTTTATTATTTCTACATTACTACAATCGTTAAACTTCACAAAGAAATTTCAATGAGTTTGTAGAAAGTAACATTGAAGTACTGGAACGCAACAGAAAGTAACATTTATTTATTTTATTTTTTTATGCAACTGTGGGGTAACAACGTTTGAAGGTGATTTATAAAGTAGTAGAAAAATAATGATATGATTTATTAAGATATGAATTTAAGGTACTAAACTAAAAAAAAACGGCTTCGTAAAAATATACCATATACCAATTTAGACATAGACTAGAAATACACTAATTTGATCAATTATATTGTAAAAACAAATTTAGGGCTGTTAACGAAGTAATTCCGTTTTTTTTTCTGAAGAAAGTGAGTAAGATGGATAGCCAGTGTCTAAGCCGAGACAAATTGGAAAGTTTATCGTCAAGATTAAAAGAATTTCTGTCGCCGTCCCAATTCCTGTACATTTGATAATGAATGAGGGAAAATAAACTTTTTTTATACTTTCTTTTATTCCGCAGGAAATAAATTGACCAGAAAGATCACTAAGCAAATTCAAAGACTATCATATATATCTAAAATAATAAATACATACTAACACAGTGGCAGACTTGAAATAATATACTATTGTACATTTTACCCAAATACATGAAAGTGAAGAAATACGAATAAATACTTTTGTAAAAATACTGTGAGGAAATATATCTTTATCAAAAATAATTTATACTGGACAAATCTGTACTAATAACATAAAGAGGTGAAGTTTGTTTGTTTGTATGTAGGGGTCTCTGGAACTACTAAACCGAATGAAAATTTTTTTTTTTTACAAACTTTGTAAAATATAATACATGCATAAATAAAACATAAACATAGGAAATTTACATAAATTAATACATTAAAAATACAAAGGGAAGAAGTAGGTACCCTCTATAGTAATCCTGTAATGAGGGTTACCTTTACTTAAAAAAACTAAATAAAATTTATTTTATCAGAGTTCTACAGAAACAATGAATTTAGTGAGTTTAAGAAGTTTCACAGCAAAAATGTTCTTTTTATATATATAAGCATCTTTTATGGAGCATAGAGATAACTGAGCTCAATCAGATTTTAAAACTGGTTAATGAATAAATAATAAAGCTTTTTGCATTTGCGGCTCTTCCTGTAGCGCATGAATCAAACAAAGCATACAACTTTAAAATAAATGCAGTAAAAGAAATTTTTAGAAAATTTGAAAACAAAAAGTGAGCTGGATTATACTACTTATTTAGGAGAGTGGCCACATTGTCGATACTGAGCAGCCAAGATTTCAAGCGTCTCAGGAATTTTGGTTGCCTAGTACAATGTTTTATATATACTGGTAATTTGTTGTACAATTTCGGAGCTATAGGCCTATAAGAAAAAGAATTATTTATAAAACTTGTCAGCCTAGGCTTTGGAATAGGCAAGTTATGCCTAGAACGGAGTGATAATTTATACCTATTATATACAATAGTTATATACTAAAACGGATAACCTTTTCAGCGATGGTTATTTTGTTGGAGAATAAGTTATTTCCACCTACTGGAAGTCTTATAGGCAATCTCACTTTGTTTGGCCTAGGTGAACTAACTATGTGTCGAATATTCAGTTCGCTGACTATTCTGACAAAAAACTTTACTTTATACTTCCAGTAATTTATTTTTGATTTTAGCTCAGTTAGAACACAAGTTAATAATTTTACTTTTTGTAAACCTCTGAAGAGTGAGTACACGGGAACTAACCTTGTAAATTGCTTATTTGTGCTTGCAATTATTTTATGAAATTCCACTTTATCAATTCTTAATCTAAAATTCATAAACTATTGGGATATTTGAATATTAGGTGTTTTTGTAAATAATAACCTTTTATAAAACAAAATAAAATTTTAATAATTTCTTTTTTTCTAATTTTAAACATAAAACAAAATTCTTGTATTTAATATTTTTCAAATAAAACCAAATATCAACTTTCTTCTCAAATAAAATAATAATTTTCTAAACTATAAGGCAGAACTAACCTCTTAATTTATTATAGTTTATTTTAATATTTTATTACTCAATTGAATTTAATCTATATTTTAATGAAAATTTGAATTTGACTTTACGATTTAATGAATTTACTTTTATAATTAATTACAAATATTTCTTAATCTAACATCCTAAGTAACCCAGTATTTAAAATAAATTTATTTGAATTTACTTCAGGCAATTTAATAGGGCCTAACGTATTTTACACTTCTACCGACCTTTTCACACTTGTCCAGGCGTCGCGACGTTTGTGGTGAAATCCGCGAACGCTGTATAGTGATGATAAGCTACAGATGTTCTGCGTGCTGATAGAGTTGTCTTGTGGATGAAGGTGGAGTCCTGTAGGGTTGTCTGGATGTATGATGGATGGCTTCTTAAAGATGGATGTGGTGATGCCGTGTCTGCAATCCCGGTTCGTCTATTCCCTCGTAGCTACAGTTGCATGTCCTAGTGGTCGCCTGGTGGTGTCCTGGAGTCCTGTCTGGAAGCTATACGAATCACTCCATGTATCAGCTGTCCTGTAGGCTATGTTTTTCCTCCAGAAAATCCCAAGTTAGGCCAACTTCGTATAGACTAAGTTGCCAATGAAGTTCTTGTAGAGTTGAGGCTATGTCTATTGCTGCATCCCAGATGAAAACCGCAATGACGTATCTTCTTACTTGTTATAAAATTTTTAAAGTTTAACGAAGAAAATACTTAGCTTCTAGCACGCTAAAGTATTTTATAAAAAACAAGTATCTGCATCGATGCGTCAATCTACCTCGTAAAAGTAATAAGCAATAGCCTTGATGTATCACTTACATCGTAAAAGTAATAAGGCATGCACGATGCGTTTAATTACATCGTAGAAATAATAAGGCATCTCCAGTCTCCCCGAGCAATCGTTTATATAAGGTTTTTCGGCACTATTTCATTGCCAACTTAAGCTTTCTACCACTGTATTTCCATAATGCTTTAAAATCCATTTTTTCGCCAATTTTAAACTTCTAATCTACGTAACTTTTCATCCAGAATTTTATTTTAATTTTTTCATAATTTTGTAACTTGATTTAGCCCTTGTTTTAATTAAGTTTCTATTGTTTCTTTGAGTACGCCCATTTTCGTAAGCTGGTAACCCTGTTCTCCTTCCATCCGTCTCGTCTTCGGACCGCCCCTCTACTGTCTTGCGTTCTTATCTCGCTTCCCGCAGTTTTATGCTATGGAAACTCTTTTTCTATGTAACTCGTCCAGGGTTTTTCTGATTTTCCTGAAACTGACATCATTTTCCTCAGCTCGTTGTTACCTTTCCACACGAACTCGAAAGACGTTCGTACGACTCTTGGTTCGCGTACACGACCCGCGCGCGTTTTTCCGCGGCGATTTTTCCCGGAAAAGTCTTAATTTTCCACTTCTTTCAGTTTTTCTTTTTCTCACTTTTCTTGTCCATTGGTTTTCATTCACTAGCCGGATTTTCATCTCATTTCTGCTTTTGGTCGTCTTGCTGTGAGGTTAGGGACTTTAACGATTTTTCACAAACTGGGGTTTTACTTTACTCCCGAAACATATTTCAAATACTGGATTATTTTTACATAACTCCTTCATTTACATACCATTTACTATTTTGGATTGTTAAAAGTTTGAGTTTAAATTTTCGATTAACTGTAAAGGTGCAAATTCTATCACCTTTTTCCTTTCATAAATTTTCTAGTTTTTCTTTTACATTATAAATTACATTTATCAATACTAAAACTTGTTTTAGTTAGAATTTAAAAAACTTTATTTTTAACCTACTTTTTTATCCTTTAAACTTTATGAATTACCATTAACTTTTTTATATGACAAAATTTCGCTAAAACTTATTTCACCTTTATTTTAGGTCTTTTTAAGAAAAGCCTAAAAAACCTTTTCTTTTTTAAATTAGAGGAATTTTGAAAATTTTCTCATTCTTTGAAAGCTCGTATCTTACGTAACTCTGTGATTTTTTAATATCTAATCTTGCAGTAAATACACCCGCGGTTAGCGTAATGCATTTCCCGAAGATTTCTATTTTTTATTCAAATCTTGGATTTTGGCTTCCCGTAGGAATCTTTTAAGTAATTTTTATAAGTTCCCATTCCTTTTCAGACAGGCAGGGTCCAAAAGTTTAACTCTACCAGATAACAGACCGCCCGCGTGTACATGCTGATCTCGTGACCTACATTCGGCTTCAACTCGCGGCAAGTCCATATTATTCAAACTTACAAAATTAATTGCAAATTTAAACTCAAGACCTACAACGAGTTTTGTCCGTTGTAATACAAATAGTTTTACTAATAAAATGCTGCACTAACCCTGAGTAACATAAGCTATTATTCATTTTGATAAACACATTTTTTATTTCAATATTTCTAAATTTAGTCGGACAAAATTGCTTAGGTTAGGCCTAGACTGATGAATTACCATAGCAACCAATTTAATAAAATAACAGATAAAAACTGCTGTTTGCACTTATATTTCCGCTAATAGCTGATTTCACATTTTGAAGCAACTATTTGTATTTATAACTTTTAGGTTAGGCTTTTATTAAAGTGTAGACCTGATCCTTGCTGGTTCTGAACCGCTGACGTCAATTGAGCGAATTTTCTAAATTAAGTTTACATGTTTTAAGGTTTCAACCTCTATTTGGGAAATTGATCGACTCATGAAAGGCGACTAAGTACGAAATATGCTATTACAATTTGTTTGTACCTCAATCTTTCGGCATTGTTTAATGGACTGCTTAGCTTCGCTCGCAGCATACAAACTCGGATCAGAAGATGTCCCCCCCCCCCAAGGTAAAATCCCCACGTGTACTTGGTACTTTTATGGTATTTTTTTACTTTTTTATCGTTTTTTGGGGGAACCAAGCAAGTAATAAGGTCGTGTGAAAAAACAATATGTGCAAAATTATATTCTACGTTTATGGTCTTAGATAAAATCCTAAAAAAAATTAATTTTAGTACAACAAATCTAAAAACAATACTCGTTTTCGAATTATTATAATATTTTAGACGTTATATTATAACTGGAATATTATACGATTTCTACCACTGACCAAAGGTTCTTGGTAGAAGTCTATTTAAAATAAAAATACGTAATATTTAGTATTTTCTACAACTACAAAATAATTTTAGATCTCACTCAATTTTTCCTTCTAAATAAATAACTCACTTCCTTAAAATATAATCATTTGAGAGTAAACTGAAATAACTAGAAAGCGAATGGAAAGCTGTCACTGCTAACTTAAGTAATGTGGCAAGTGCAAAGCCACTTTACTAAAGTGAACTTCACTAGCAGCCTCTGACAATCATCATCAGTGTATTGGACAATTCGCTGTAAATGGAAGGCGCTAAATCAACCCCACACACTGAATCTGTAAGCCGTAGACAACCTAACATAACATGTATTATTGAAAGAGATAATGAAAACATAACAATATTTTCTTCTGATTAATTAAACATAAAAGTAAAGAAAACATTTTAATCAAATGAATAAAATATTATTTAAAAAAAGTAAAAAAGAAGTATTTACCGTCAAAATACAAAGTGAAAATTAACACAAAAATGCCGTTGTAGTACAGATTGTAGCACAAATTGCATTTATTCGTCATAGATATTGTTATTTAATAGACGAGTAAGCCACGTGAAATATTACAGGCAATTTAATTAGATACACATCCTAAATAAATCATTTAGAAAAAATACTATTTAAAACAACTAACTTTATCTAGGCCTTCCTAACTATGATGACGGAATTTTTAACTGGTAAATGTGTACAATTATAATGATTATAAAACTATAGGTTTATTTGCTTGAATTCGAAGTTAACCTCTTCTTTAAATTAGTATAAATGAATATATTGATGATAAAAGGTTGTACTTATATTCATTTTATAAACTCAAAGCAAACCTTATAACCTAGTAAGCCTGTATTATATTAAAGACCACTAAAGAATAAGGTTGCGTGGCGGCCAATAGGATAGGCGCGCAGCGTTGCCATTAGAAGCTTGGAAAGAACTTTTTTTGTTCTTTTTTTATAGGCGAAAAACCTGGGTGGTTATCATCGCCTAGAAAACGAAGAGCATTCGCGTAATTCTCACAGACTTAATAAGTAATTGAGATACATACGATCACTACAAATTAAAATTTTAATTTACACACACTACAGACACTACACGATAAAATTACAACTACAACAACAATAATTACACAATAACAACTTGTCACAGGGCTGTAAAGGCCCAGTTCCATGAGGATCCCGAGCACTATTTTGCTAGTCTGGATGGACATCAGTCTGAACCCGAAACTACTGTGAGGAAGAATCCGACTTTCTTCAACACCGCGAACACTTCCTGACCAAGAACCGAAGTGGCTGGCCCTAGAACAGAAACCACGCATACGTCTCGGCAGAGCAAGCTCACATCAGCCTTACCAAACCAGAGGTTGTCAAAACTCTTGTAGGTTCAGTACTCCCAACGCGCAATGGTTCTGCACAGTCAATATTCCTAAAAGAAGGTGAGAATAGGAATGTTGTATAGTTCAATGTATGTGTGTATGTGATTGGGTGGATGTTTTGTAAGTGTTGAATGTGTTGGACGTTATTAGACTCGGGTACCAAGAGGGACGCCAAACCCAGGTGCAGCTAGTCTGCACCCCCCGTGCGGGGATGGGAAGAACGTGACAACGCCGCACTAAGACGATTGGAGCATTCAAGGTCTCGGTGTACAGAAGCCCGTCCCTTAACGGTATTCTTTCGTGGTCTTTACTGTAGTTCTATAACTCATATTTAAAAAACAAAAATCATCAACTTCACAAGACATTATTTTATGAACTAGTAAGCCCCTGTGAAAATTTCAGGCAGATTAATTAGATAAACGTTATAAATACATCATGCAAAAAAAACAAAAACTATTTAAAAACATCAGACTTTATCTAGGCCTACCTAACTATGCTGACGGGGATTTCTCACTCGGTAAGTGTTTACATTATAAATTTGTGTATAAGGATTATAAAACTGTTGTCATATTTCTAAAAAACTTGTATTTACACACGTTATTATATATATACATAAAGAAAGACAAAATTATAATTTTTAATTGCTTTTTATTTCATATTGATAGAACAAATAATTTAGAAGTTATTATTAGTGAAGCTATTAATAATCGAATATGTTATACGAAGATGTACGAATGTTTTCGAAATTAAACGAATATGTATCTCTTCTTTAAATTTGTATACACGAATATATTGATGATAAAAGGAATTTTTTATTTTAGGCGTTGTTTTGATGAACTTAACCATTTAGCCCCTAGGAGCGCTGAAAGTTTCAGAAACTCTTATTTCAACAATTTATTAAAGATTCTTATTTTCCATTTTCAAACAATAAAATTTAACTCAAAGTGCAATATTTTTTTTACAATTGAATGTTAAAAAGCTGTTGCCGTTAAACAAATACTTTATT
Source organism: Philaenus spumarius (assembly GCA_018207615.1). Classification (NCBI taxonomy): domain Eukaryota; kingdom Metazoa; phylum Arthropoda; class Insecta; order Hemiptera; family Aphrophoridae; genus Philaenus; species Philaenus spumarius. Next base: position 28,115 of record JAGFPH010009799.1, on the reverse strand, counting down.
TTACACAAAAACGTACTTGTAATTACTTACAATTATTTCGTTTAGTTGTACAAAACACATAGATTTGTAGATATATTAAAAGTATAGTTTACCAAAGGATGTCAAAAACTTACAAAGGCCTTTCTTTACACAGAACAATGGAGGCTGGAGAGTACATGGAACAAAGGATCCTTTAGTTGACCTAAAAGTATACTTTTGCAAGAAAGTTACAAGACTAAAACGCTTTTCCTTAATGAAAAATGTTTAGCATTTAAACTTCTACACTAGGCCTGTATCTACGGACATGGTCTACTGTATTATTTATATGCAGTAAAGTTAATTATATTATATGGTTTTATTACAGTTATACCAGCTTAATAACACAAACTAGTTCGATCACGCAGCTGAACCGCTGACGTGAGTTGAGCACATTTCCAAAATTTAAGTTTTTAGGCCTATGATTTAGGGTTTCAACCAACAATTTGGGAAATAGGTATATTCACGAAGGTGTTAAATAGTTGCAAAATAGTTCGCACGCCATTCCGTATATTGGGAGTATCTTCAATACACAAAGCATTGCGTTCTTCGCACTCCATTCCGCATATTGCTAGTATCTTCAACACACAAAACATTGCGTGCTTCGCACGCCAACCCCACGGTAGAATCCACCACATGGCTTTCAACCGGGTACTTCTATGGTATTTTTCGTTTTGATCGATTTTGGGGGAACCAAGCGAGCTATAAGGTAGTGTATAAAAACAAAATGTGCAGAATAACATCATACATTTATATTTGTAGAAAAAACTAAAAAAAAATCATCCTCGTAGAAAAAATCTAAAAAAAATTAACTTCCGTTCAAAAAACGTGCTTCCGATTGTTGGCAATGCCAGTTTTACGTCAATTGTTTCAGGGACATTTTTTGATTTACCGGTTCCATGGTCTGGCTGATGTTCCATGAAGAAGACCTGACCTCTTGCTACTGTTGGCTATGGGGCTATATAAAGAGTAAATTCTTCGTTTCTAAGCCCCAGAATATTGCTGAACTAAAGCAGTGCATACGGAACGAGATGGCTGCAATACCTCAGTCAATGTTGCGGAAGGTAACAGGGAGTACGCTGAAGAGGTGGGAGGCCAGTGTGGATGTGGAAGGACGACACTTGACGGACATTATTTATCGTAAGTAGAAATGGCAAAATCATGCAAATATTTCAGTTTGGTTTGTATGATTAAAATATGCTTCGTTATTGAGTTATTTCATTTTTTTAAATGTCCTGTTTTTTTGGCCAACCCGTATAACAAATTTGAAATTGAAATTTACAGCAAGGTTGGTAAAATTATGCGCCGTTATAAATTCCTAAAACCCATTGATTACATTTTCATATAAATCCATCTATTTGGTTCGTGTCTGTTGAATCGGTTTTTGTAGACTGTCCAATTTAATCCCGTTAATCGTTATATTTTCCACGAAGTACTATAGCGCTCAAATGTAAATGTGTGTACGACCATAGCGCTCAAAAACAGCTGTTCGTATAAAATGCTTAGTAACACATGTTTGTTTACATTCATTACCATAGCAACTTTAGCAAATTTATAATCAGTTTATTATTCTTCAAAACCAATAGCTTTTTAGATTAGATTGACAAATTACAAGCAAACACAAACAAAAATCAATAAAACATGCTTAGGCCTATTATATTATAATTCAATTTAAACATCGGTTGTTACATATTATTATAAATAAAACAACTGTTATGGATCAAAAACTGAACATAATTTTTGGTTAGGCCTACAATGAACCAAAACACTTTTATTTGCAACCAATTTCTCTAATTTATAATCGGGTTATTATTCTTCAAAAACCAAAACAGCTTTTTTAGGTTAGATTGACAAACAACACAAACAAAAATCAACGAAAAATGCTTACTGTATTATAATTCAATACAAACATCGGCTGTTACATATCTATTTACTTACATATATGCTGTTTAAAATATTGTTTATATAAATTGTTTACATAAATTGTTGACATAAACACCATTTGCAATTCAATAACTTAAGTCAAAAGAATGAAATTTGATAACTAACCTTAAAATTAAATAAAGCAATCGCGAAGCATTGCCGGGTCCACTAGTTTACACATAATTTTAATCTTTTAACTACCGTTTTATGTTATTTAGTTTTTTACAAAAATATTTATACTTTCATATGTTTAATGTTATCATAGTAAAAAGGTGTAAAATTAATTATAACATCGAATCTAAGATAGTAAACACAGTTAAAATTTATATTAATTGTAAATACATTCAATAAATATAAAATGATGGTTCATCCGTCTAGGCCTAACCTAAAATTACTGTCTGTTTATGTTTTATTTATTTTACCTGTCTTAACGGACATACATTACAACAATTTAAGGTTAGGCCTAGACTTAAAATTACTTTCTGGGCCTAACCTAAAATTATTGCGTGTATGTTACCGTTAAGGCAGGTAAAATAAATTAAATATGCACACAGTAAGTTTAGGTTAGCCCTAGACTGATTAAAAAACATGTTATGTTTACTGAATGTATTTCAGCGCTTGACGATAATATCTGAACTACGCCGGGCGGAACCTATCGTCTCTTAATTTAAATTGATGAACCAAAACAAATGTTTCTTGAATGTATTTACATTCATTGCCTTAGCAACCAATTTGATAACGCTTTTAATTTACTCGTATTTTATATTTGTCATTGCCATAGCAACTAATTAATAACACTTTTTTCGTTACGCATTACATTTTCTATTTGTTAACTCCTACCGCAACCCGCGTTAAGGAACTTCGTTCCAAAAAAAGTACAGCAATACGCAAACAAATTAGAGGTCTATAAGCTTTAAAATTATAAAAGTATATTTGTCAGAGTTTAAAAATTAATAGGTAATTATTGAACCAACATGACGATACACATACTTTAATAATTATACAAGTAGCATTTTAAAAGTGTTTAAAGGTTTAGACTTTATATACATTTATTGGTAATGCTATTACGTTAACTAAATAATTGTCATTTAAATAAAATATTCAGGCATTAAATGAAGGTTTATTTTATTTAAATGGAACAATTTTTTATAGAAGAATACAAACGGAGTTATTGAACAAAAACGGCACATAACTAATCCCACCGTTAATGGCAACTATATATTCATTATTTATAATATTACGTGTTATTTTAGTAGATAAACTAATTTGCAATATTCTGTCCATTGATTGAGCACATTGTGGTTCAGCATTTAGTTTTAATTGGATTTTACAAAATCGAAACCAATTCAATACACATAACTCGATCACAGCATAAACTGATTCTGTAATGTTATGCATGCAATTATTTGTTTATGCTTTAAATATGTTTAATGTTTCCTTTCCAGTTGATTTGTCCGATATAATATAAGGAGGTAGTATATAAAAGTGTTTGAATGTGTGCAATTTCTTTTAAAGAGGTTACTATGATAACCTGATGTTTTGAGCTTAAAACAGACTTTTATGACTCAAACTTAATTAACTTCAAACAGTATTTATTTGAGAAACGTAAGAGCCACAGGATAAAACAAACGCAATACAAGTTCATTAAACATTTTAGACCAGAACACAGCGCGTGCTAAAGATTGTAAGTATACAAGATTTTATTATTTTAACTCGTAAATCCTTGAAGATTTTGTCATTATCGTATAGATAAATACACAAATTATTGATTTAACATTTTAATACTAACATCCGAAGACAATTTTAGCTAATTGTTATTTAATGGCACAACTAGTTAAAGTTAACTATACCACTGTATTACCAATGAAAACTAATTCTAACTATTTCCTAACAAATGCAGATTTACTGTCCAGATTTAGAAATATTGTATTTTATGAAAACTAAACGGTTTAAACGACTGTCAACAACAAACACTTAACTAAAATAAATCCAAAAATTGTAATACATGATATAAATATATGAATTATATACTATCTTAGTAGTAACCCCTGTGAAAAATCACAGGCAGATTAATTACATACACATCAGAAATACATAATTTAAAAAAAAAAACAATACTTAAAACAACAGAGTTAATAGGAGACTTGTAACAATAAAAATAATTTATCTTTTAATTGTTAAAAAATAAAGTACTTATTAAAGCCATACATTCATCGATATATTACTTAGAGGAAAACCCCTGACTCTATTACTAGAGGAAACCCCTGCGTGCTCTACACGCCAACCCCGATGAAACCTTCTATACAAACAATCATGTTATGCTTTCTTTATAATAAAGGTGTAGGATTATTAATAACCCCAAAGCTGAGATGGTAAATAATTTTAAATGTCCAAATCAAATTATTTCATATATTTTATAACAGCAGTTATAATAAAGGCTAAAAGAACCAGCAAGGCTCAGGTCTACACTTTAATAAAAACCTAACATAAAAGTTAGAAATATGTACCAAAAATTGCTTCAAAGTTTGAAATCAGCTGCTAATGGAAATATTGGAGCAAACATCTGTTTTATCTGTTATTTCATTCATTTGGTTGCTATGGTAATACATGTAAATACAGGTTATGGTTCATTAGTCTAGGCCTAACCTAATAATTTTTTTCCGACTAAATTTACAAATAATGAAATACAAATTGTTTTTTTATCAAATTGAGTTATATTTTATGTTACACAGGGATAGTGTTTTTTTAGTAAAAATTTTTTTAAAAAAGGTTCAGTAGTTCCCATTAAATGCAAACATAAAACTAATTTTACCTATTTATAATATTAATATAGATATATTATTTGTGATAGCCGAAAAACAAGAGTTTTAAATTTAGATTGAAAGGGTAAGAGTGTAAAGTGTTTATCAATTTTAAGTAACTTGTTTATATTTGTATTAATGTTTATAACTAGCAATAGTATTCAAATATCGTCAGATCTATAAACAGATATATCTATGGAAAAACATTTTATAATATTAACAACATAATTTAAAGTTGAAAGACATTTTTCATCAGTGAGAAATTGTCAATCACGATGTTGTCAAGTACTTTCAACTAATTTACATATTCAACTGAAATATAAAATCCTCTTTGATTTGGTCTCTGATCAAGTTGTTCGTTAGCGTCTATTCAGATTTGTCTTTGTAAGGGCTAGGGGCTGTTATAAATGACTCTTTCATAAATGCTCGAGGTGGGGAGAGAAGTAGAGGGGATATTTTTTACAAATGTTTCCAACCACTTTGACCCCAAGAAATTGCTTGCACCCAACGAATTTAATATTAAATAATGGATTGGTAAGATGCCTAGTATTCTTTACCAATTTCAAAAGAGGTCACACATTTACAAATTAATATACGAATAATATACATATTTATGTGCTACTAAATTTCTTTTTTCCGTCTCGTTTTTCGCTATGTATGCAACACTGGTGGTTAGCCAAGGCATTTTAAATGGGAAAAAATGCGGAAGAGATAAAACTTGGTAGTATAGTACATTTTGACATCATAGAAAACATACTAATTTTGCGATCCCCACTACTTTTAGCTTACGCCGCCATCTTGGAAAATGGTGGCCGAATTTCGCTATTTTTCCGTTGTTAGAGATTACGTAAAGGCCTAAATATTTAACCATAGAGCATAAAGAATTAATACAAATTATGTTCTGTTTACAAAAAATAGTTTTACTGGAGATAACTTAAAAGTAATAAACGCAAAAATTGCCTTTAGCTTGGCCATGTTTTCGATGCAATGAAGGGCATTGTTTTGTAATAACATCCAAGCATTTCCTGTATATTTCAATTCATACATTTCCAAACAAACGTTTGACTTTCTACATAAGGCAGCCTTAAGCAATATTTTTGTATGAAATTTCAAATCGACAAAAGACAAATCGAATCTTTGAAAGCAATAAGGAAAAGAAATATCCTCTATGTCTGTCTTCTTTCCGTATCCACATTATAAAGTACAGCAGTTTCAATATACTATCAGTTCCATTTATTGAATTTTAGTTGGTGTAAATATAAAATATATGAACATAATAGTAGAATTCATATTACCAGCCTAGATCGTCTAGAAAATTTTGTAACTATTTGGTCACATACAATTAAACGGATCAAGTTATCAAATCACAACTATCGTATTTTTCTGGTTTGTATTTGAGCGTATCCTACCTAGCCCAGGCAGCAGGGAGTTAAAAATTAAGTTACCTGAAAAAAATGCGGAAGAGATGAAACATGGAAATACAGTACATTTTGACATCCTAAAAAACATACTAAGTTTGCGACCCCCACCACTTTGAGCTTGCGCCGCCATCTTGGAAAGTGGTGGCCAAATTCCGTTTTTCCAAATAACTTCAGTTGGGTACGTCCTAGAAAAAAAGGTTACGTATACAAATTATAAAAAATTTAATTCCCTAAACCTTTCGTTTCAAAATTTTTTCTGTGAAATAAACAGTTTTTGAGTTTTGTGCCATTTTGTGTTGTGTATTTATAAAAAAACTGCATGGATGAGCTATTATCACCTGAAATTGATGAATTATTTCTTATAATTGTTATTACATTATTGAACTATTATTGCTATTATTTGTTTTGTAATAATAATGGTAATATAATTATTATTTTTCATTGTATTAGCTTCCACACCACCCGTGAGGCAATGTTAATGAGGCGTTTTCTTTTTACTGTGGTTTTATTTACGGGGTGTCCCACGAAGAGATTGTCCATTATTGCATCGATCTTTTTGAAACTTTAAACACCCCGCAATAGAGGCTTTGAAAATGTTCTGTTAAAATTTTAGCAGTACAACACTTGCAGAAACAAAATGTTGGAATAATGAAATATTTATTAATTTTCTCCCTCTGTAAATAGGTAGATCTATTTAAATTACACCTTACTGATTTTGTAACGAAAATTAAATTATTAAATTACTGCAGATTTTGTAAAATATTTTCATTGTCACATACTAATGATCTAAGCCATTTTAATTAGAAAACTAGGTTGCAACATAATGGAAAACCTAAAACCAAAGTCTAAAATTACTCAAACTGTAATCCATCTACAGTGACACACTGGTAACAGCGCTCAACAAATGATTGGTACGCTTCTAAAAAGAAATTCTGCTTATCCGTAGAAGTTCCTCTTCAATTGCGTGTTTTAAATCCTCATCATTGTTGAAGCTGTGGGAATAAACATGTTCCTTTAGGTAACCCCACAAAAGAAAGTCACACACAGTTAAATCTGGTCATCGTTTTAGCCAATCAAAAAGATTACTTTCACGACCAATCCAACGCTCATTAAGGTTACCATTTAGTAAGTAAATCCTTGATAGGATTTTGGAAATGAGAAGCACCATATTGTTGGAATATTGCTTGGTTCATTTCTGGAACCATAAAATGAGACAAGACATGTTGATTCAAAACTTGCGCATACCTAATTCCAGACATTGTACTGTCCGAAATGTCGTAAGATAACACCCCGTTTACACTCATAGCCGCCCAAACAGTAATGCCTTTTGATTTGAGTAAAGTCTCTTCAGGAATATGGGGATTGTTGGTGATGTAATAATTACAATTATGCCTATTCACTACACCATTACGGTAGAAAGTGGACTCGTCTGATAAAACAATTTGAGCATGCCAATCAGGATCTAACTCATGATACTCAATGATACAGGAACAAAATTCCACTCTTCTGTCCGGATCATCCTCAAGTAAATTATGGACTGGGTGACTTTTGAAAAAAAATCTGGTACCAACTCAAGAAAGTTGGATGGAGAAAATTCATAAATTTTTCCACCATTTAGTTTCTGCAAGAGTTGTACTGCTAAAATTTTGACAGAACTTTTTCAAAGCCTCTATTGTGGAGTGTGTAAAGTTTCAAAAATATAGGTGCATTAATTGGCAATTTATACAAAATCAAATAACAGCAATAATAGTTCAATAATATAATCAACATTATAATAAGTAATTCATAAATTTCAGGTGATAATAGAGCAGTCATGCAGTTTTCATAAATACACAATACAAGATGGCACAAAATTAAAAAACTGTTTATTTTGCAGAAAATTTTTTAAAACAAAAGGTTTAGAGAATTAAATTCTCTATAATTAGAACGCACCCAACTGAAGTTATTTGGGAAAAACGGAATTTGGCTACCATTTTCCAAGATGGCGGCGTAAGCTCAAAGTGGTGGGGGTCACGTTTTTTAGGATGCCAAAATGTACACTATATTTCCAAGTTTCAACTATCCAGCTTTTTTTTCAATGTAACTTCATTTTTAGCTCCCTGCTGAGTGGGGTAGGTATGATACGCCCATATACAAACCAGAAAAATACGATAGTTGCAATATAATAAACCATTTAACTATATGTGAGCAAATGGTTACAAAATGTTCTAGACGATCAACCAGGCTGGTCCTATGAATTGTACTATTATGTTCATCTATATACAGGGTGTCCCCGAACTCTCTGAACCCCTTTTGTGGATATGTTCCTGAGATCCAGACAAACATATTTCACAATATAAGCATGGGTCTACGGTGCTTATTTTTTCGTCTGTCTGTCTGTATGTGTTTTATACAAAATATTTAATATTTTTGGAAGTAAAAAAGATATTGAGCTCAAACGTTGTACAGCTATTTGTTGCGTAACCTTTTATCAATTTACGAAAAATGAAAACATCATTTTAAACATTTTCAAAATGGCGCCCGTTCATAATTTTTAAAATAAAATATCTCAAAAACCGCTAATTTTACAAAAAATTTACAAGAGACAAAAACGTTTACTTTTTTAATGGCAAACACAATGGTTTTCTCATTTTGTCTGTAGCTCAAAGGATAACAGAGATATTGACAAAAAAAAGGAAAATGTATTTCTTGGTAGTTGTCAACAATACCCAGAATTACTCTAGAAACAAAATATGTTAAAGTTATTATGAGCTAAACTAATAAGTTATTTGCATAATGTTTCGAGCACTTTCTGAGCTGATTCCACTAGCAAAAAATAATAAAATGTTCATATATTCATAGGTCTGGAAATGCTTCGTTAGAGGAGTTGGCGAAAGATTTCACCCGTGTTTCAGATCATTCACAGAAACGAATCAATATTGAAATATGTAGGGCTTTAATTAAGGTGTAAAATTTAATTTAATATACGTAAAATTAGCAGATACATTTAATAAAATAGGTCCCAGTTCTGTAACTGCAGTAATTGTTGCGATATTTGACCCAAAACGCAAAATTCGGTCTTAATAAACAGCTAATACTTTTATTTGTAAACACGGTCACATTTTTGTTATTTCTCATTCGATTTTCTTAACTACGCTACCGTTACATTTGTACTTAAAAGGTGGATATTTTATAATTCGGTAATTTATTTTTGAAGATTTAGGTGGGGTTTAGGGGTGTCAAAGTTAATAAATCACGATTTCTCTAAAACTACTCAACGGTTTGGAATGAAATTTGGTATGTAGCTTCCTCTAGGGACATAGGTGCTGATAAGAAAGATTTAAAAAAAAGTCGAAACTTTAGGGGGATTTCGGGGGGTTTCAAATTTACTAAAAATCCCTATAAGAAATACATAGTGTAGTATATTTATTGATATAATATATTTTTTGTTAATATACATGTAACTTTGATTTGTCTATCCGTGCAAAGCCAGATCGGGCCAACTAGTATATTTTATATTTACACTTGTTGATATTCAATAAACGGAATATTGAAACTGCTGTACTTTATAATGTGTATATGGAAATAAGACAGACATCTAGGATATTTCTTTTCCTTAGGGCGTTCAAAGATTCGACTTGTCTTTTGTCGATTTGAAAGTTCATACAAAAATGTTGCTGAAGGCTGCCTCATATAGAAAGTTAAACGTTTGTTTGGAAATGTATGAATTGATATACACAGAAAATGCTTGGATGTTATTGCAAAACAATGCCCTTCATTGCATCGAAAACATGGCCAAGCTAAAGACAACTTTTGCGTTTATTACTTTTAAGCTATCTCCAGTAAAACTATTTTTTGTAAACAGAACATAATTTGTATTAATTCTTTACGCTCTATGGTTAAATATTTAGGCCTTTAAATAACCTCTAACAACCAACGCAAAAAGAGGGGTGTTTTAAGTTTAACATGTGTTAAGGCCGTTGTCAAAACAACTTTTCGGCGGGGGGGGGGGGGGGGCGGGTCAGGACGGGGGGTTTGAATCTCAACCCTTTCAACACGTTCACTGCTAAGGACGCACTTGTGATCTTGACAGTGAACACTATGACTAGAGGGCGACGCACAGTGCATTGCACGCCAACCCCCGTATTGGGAGTATTTACAATACACAATGCATTGCGTGTTTTGTTAGAGTAAAGTATTTTTGTTGACCCTTTATAGTTTTCTTATTGAATAGATCAGATACAGCTCACAAGAGAGTAAGGCTGTAACCTACTGCATCCATGTGTATTAAATACTGCATCCGTTGTAGTTTAATCAAGTAAGTCTAAAAATCAGTATGCATGCAATGCACAATGATGTAAAATATGTTGCTGGATCCTCTGTTGTGTTGTCTATTCTATAATTTAGTTTGTACTTTTTAAACATAGTATTCATTTTTACTACTAAATTTCGGTATTTCATGGGGAGGTTAGGGGTCTAAACTCCCCCCCCCCCCCCGGCTACGGCATGACGTGTGTATCAGTGAGTCTGTGTTATGTGTCTGTGTAACACGTGGCTCCCAAACAAATTAACCGATTTTTATTTAATTTGTTTGTTTGAAAGGTGACTTAATCAAGTGTGTTCTTAGCTAGGATTCAACAAAATCTGTTCAGTCGTTCGGGTTTTATTTTCAATTTATCTGTTTAAAAAACAAAATGGGTCTGCTTCGGACCAGATGGTGGAAGTTATACTTCTTTGGCCATTCGTATATTCTTATATTCATATACTTTCCTATAATTTTTGGAGAAAAAAAAATTTCCCAGCCGGGGATCGAACCAGGGATTCTAGCGGGGATATCGAGTGCGTTAACCACTCACCCACCGAGACTCTTGAGGTATCTCTTGTAGAGAAAATTTATAAAAAGGCACTTTCCGGATTTTACTCCTAGCGCGTGACGTGGTTTCTCGACCGACACCCTATCCCGATTACCACGGGCGCAAAGAAGAATAACTTCAAAAATACAAGTTTGACTTTGCCTATAAACATGATGTTGTCCCAATGTCAGTACATGATATACTTACCGTAGGATAATTGTAAAAGAGATATCGATGTGAAAATTACAACATCTAAATATCAATGTAATTAAAGACATACTAGGTGTCTTAAAAGTCCCCCCCCCCCCTACCATTTTTTTATTAATGGAAATAGACAGATTTGCTTTGGAGATTGTTAACATGACCAATAATTGAGTTTTTTGGTGTATCGTAAATTTCAACCCCTCCCCCAAAAATTGGGTATTTTGGGGGTAAGTCGAAAATTTTAAATGAGAACCCCTATTGAGTGACACCTCATTTTAGTTTAAAGGACTTGGTAAAATAAAAAGATTGGCCCAAAGCGCAAGTATGTATGTTGACTCTATCCAACATAATGATAACTCAAAGTTACAATTTTTCCCTATTTCAATAACATTGAAATGTTACAGATGATACATCTGTTATTTTTTATAAGGGTTTTTTCCAGTAGATCACTCAATCTAAGTTATAAACATAGTAATTAGTATAAAAACAGTAAAGCTAAGCCCTCTGGAATTCCCAGGTACTGGACTTTTGGTTGATACAACCTTGCTTTGTTATTCATATCTGTGCGTGTTTGTCGACTCCTAATAGTAAATATGTCGAATTATTTTAATATGACATTGTAAAGTGATAATGTACGCCCGTGACATTCGTAGCCCAGCCACATCCTTTGTCCCTCAGTCATATATAATTATGTTGACACATAATTTGCAAGAAAGTTAAAAACCAATTGTTTTTTGTTTTTTTAAACAAAACTTCGCAGCGCAAGTCATTATGGTTCTTTTTAATAAAGTTGTAAACTTAATGTTAGAAAGAATATTTAAAAGAAAATTGTACACAAATCAAAATTGTACAACTTAAAAATATATCCAGAAAATAAAACTAAAAGATAGAAGTTTCTTTGACGTAGCAATATCATGTTTGTTTGGACAAAATAGTTCCTTCGAAAATGCAATAAACTCGACAAGAAGCTGAAAGCCTTAGACTAAATAAGATTTATTTCTTTGAGAAGTTTCTTTGCAAGAAAAGATAAACGAAATTTATTCTTTTTTCTTTTAAAGTTTGAATACGATACCTGCAAAACACTTGCTTGTGTAATCGAAGTAACAAATAGTCAACGCATTGCTTACTTAAATACAGAATAAACACTGAATACACTAAATATATATTTTATATTTAATAAACGGTACCAGGAACTGGCACATACTTTTTCTCAAACACATAAAAATTATTAAACAGATTCACTGTGACTTCATAATTGTAGGAGGGGAGGAGAGGTGATATTAAAGTAGAAGAATAACTAATACATATTATTATTATTATTGACTAGAGTGAAAACTATTGTATCGATTTTGAACAAATTTTCACCAAACACGTAAATTAGGCCTGTATAGATGCACGAAATAAGGTTTTGAAAAATGTTGAAAAACAACCTCCCTTTCGTCCAAAAAACCCCCAAAATCAGTTATTATTATTAGATAAACGAGAACTTTTAGAAATATGCGGTTTTTTTGCATATGGTAGGGTACTTTAAGGGCTAAAAATTTTATCAAAATCGTTAGAGCCGGTTTTTTTATAAAAAAATAATAACTGACTTTTGGGTTTTTTTTTTTGCCAAAGAGAGGATTGTTTTTCAAAACCTTTTTCCGTACATCTATACAGGCCAAATTGACATATCTGGTGCGAATTTGGTCGAAATCGATGGAATAATTTTCTCTCTAGCTTTATATACATACAGATAAACAGACATACAGATAGACAGACGGACATTTTGTAAAAACCACTTGTTTGGATTCGGGGTCGGATATTTCAACAAAAATCTCAACATCGATTTTTTTTGCGATCACTATATACTTTCTCTATATACTATAGTATATAGTGAGAAAGTAATAAATGTTATTATTAAAATACATTTTGTTTTCTTAACGTATTTCTTTACCAGATATTTCGCTCTGTTTGTATAGTGTTAGTATATTTCGTTTATGATTTAAATTAAATTTAAACAAAAGATTTTAAAATAAATCTTTCAGTTTACATCTTTAATTAGATAAGTTAGAACCAATCATAAACACAAATTAGAGAAAATCTTTTAAAATATTTTAAGAGACGGTATTAGTTAATTAAAAGCAATTTGAGACATAATGAAGAAAATTTATGAAATGTATATTGCTTAATTAAATTACTTTCCTTCATTTCTAAAATATATTGTATGATCGTATATACAATATATGCGACGTATTAAAGTAGGGGGTAATCTCTTGAACTACTGAACCGATTGAAAGTATAGTTTTAATAATAAAAAGCTACACAAGACCTGAGTAACATAGGGTATAATTCATTTGAATAAAAACATTTTTTATTTCAGTATTTGTAAATTTAGTCCGAAAAAATTCTTAGGTTAGGCCTAGACTGATGAATTACCATCGCAACCAATTAAATAAAAGAACTGATAAAACGGCTGTTTGCTCTAATATTTCTATTAACAGCTGGTTTCAAACTTTGAAGCAATTATTAGTGTTTCTAAATTTTAGGTTAGGGTTTTAAATTTAGACCTGAGCCGTGCTGGTTCTTTTAACCATTTATTACAACAGCTGTTATAAAATATACGAAATAATTTGATTTGTACATTTAACATAATTTACCATCTTAGCTTTGGGGTTATTATTAATCCTACACCTTATTATTAAGAAAACATACAGGTAACATTATTATGCATATAGAAAGTTCCAACGGGGTTGGCGTGTGGAGCACGCAGGGGTTTCCCCTAGTATTTTATAAATTTGTCGATGTAAAACTAATTCCAAATGGTTAAGCTTATTTTAAAATTAATAATGTTATTTTGTATTTTTAATAGTCCCATTATTCTTTTTAGGTCCCGTCTTCATTATCCTTAAAGTGCAAAACAGCAGAACGTTAAACCAAAAAAAAAATTATTAAATGAAATACGATTTAAATGTTTACATGCCGTTACAGATTTACAGAAAACCATTTCAAAGAGATACGAATATATTTACCATAATCTTTCTAAAATAATTTTGTAAACAAAGCTTTTTTCTAAATATTGTATGTATACACTCAATGACTTTATGCATAAAGTGAGACTTTATTCAAAATATAAAATTTGGTGAATAACATAAAGGAATCTAGGTAAATATTAAAAATAGCAAATGTGTATTAACAACTAGATTGGTGCATAGCTGTATTTTAAAGTTCTAATATAAACAACATTGTTGTAATATACGGAAACTATAAATTTCATACTTATTAGATTTAGTCAACCAATAGAGAATTTTAAATTATCAATCCAAAACTTAAAAGCAATAAAACAAAGTACTGACGTGTAAACAGCTGACAGTGACATTTCTGATAACCATAATCAATCAGATGGTATCAAAACCCTTGATGTTACAGAAGTTAAACAGTCACGTTGGTACTAACTGACATAATTTGATTTATTGACTGAAGCTGTTACTAAAAGCAAACTTTCATTTCTTATATAGCAATTATCTTGTTAAATCTTCCTATTCATTATGGCAGATCCCCTTAAGTCAGTTAAGTATTGTGTTACGGATTGTACGATTCTTGAGTGTAAAGCCGGGTTTACACGATGCCAATTGAGGAGACAATTGTCGTGAATGACTGAGGCCAGTCCAATTCAATGAGAACTTGTTCACACGGCGAAACTATGGCCACGGCAGTTGGTGACGAAAAATGGCGGAGTGCTCATCTTCTGTTGTGTCTCGTGATGAATTGAAAGTAATGTGCGAGGATCTTTCTCGGGAATATAACGCTGAGAATTGCGAAGTTCTCAAGGAAGAGTTAAATAAGCAAGAAGTCTCACGAGCATTCCTGTTCTTATACAATTCATATCATTGATCCCACAGGCACCTATGCTCCTTATATAACTACACGAATTTAAAATTTAAATCATCACTCCATTTAGGAGCCATAGTTTCCCAGTAAACAACAGAAAACTTTAAAATAAACAATTAAAACCACACTCGTAGCAGTCTCGACTGACAAAGGCAAACTGGCCCAAAACGAGAGATCTACAGCCCTAAAACGTTCACACGGCGCCAATTGTCTAGACAACTGTCATGATAGAGTGGTGGGGGCCTCACTGCGCCCAGTCAATTGTCCTCTATCTACTCCTGGAGACAATCGAATTTCAGGATAACTGGCAGGACAGTTGCCACGCAGAACAAGAAACAAGTTGGATTTATAAAATGGTTTGAAATGAGGCAATGTCAAAGCGCTCAGCCACAAGAAATTGCACTGTTTAGATACGGCTATAGAGAGAAGCGTTTGCGTTTCCGGTTGCTTTCTCGTTTACTGGAGCAGACCCTTAAGCTGTCGAATTGCAAATGTTTTTCTTTATATCAATAATTAAGATTAATATTTTCAATTATATAGAGATAGATATCCCATTGAAAACTTGTTGTTTGTGGAGACGACAATTTTATTGAAATTAGTTGTGCATTTTTTAGAATATAGAAAAAGTACGTGGATTATTATTTAATTTGAATGGCAGTTATTCCATTTCATTACTTTCATTTAACCAATCAAATTGTAAACAGTTTTTACAACCCTTCAAAACAATATTATTACATATTACATGATTATAGCCTGTAGGAAGTTAGTGTAATGTATATTTATTTTACAGGGATAGCAACCCCATTTCAACAACTTCCAATAATTGTGAATCGAAATAATTTAGGTACCCGTTCAAACACACACAAAAATGTCATCGAATTGGTCCATCCGTTTAGGAGGAGTTCAATGTCATGCACACTCACTGAAGAATTATATATGTAAAGATAATATCTCTTATAGTTAAATATAACTTTACTATCAATTGATTAATTTAAATTTGTAAAATGTAAAATTTGAAAAATGTAAAGAAGAACAAAAATAAATCAATTAATAAATTAAAAAATGGTTTATTTATATAATATTTCACAAAATTAATGTTACTAAAAATATTAATTCCTATATTAAGACCCTTATGTACTGTAAGCCATACAATTTCCACAACACCAAACCTATTTAATTTGTATTTCGGTTACTTTCATATTTGGGTTAAACCTTTTGATCTTTGGGTTATTACCTTTTTATGGTGTTGATATAAAGATTCGGTACAGTAAATTACTATTAATTAAACATGAAGTAAAGTTTTAACCATATCTAGGATCAGAAATAAAATATTTGATTAGGTTGGTTGTCTATACAAAGTTTTAACATCTATCTATATATATAAAACCGAAATACCACTCACTCACTAATCACGGTTTCTCAAAAACTACTGAAGGGATTGGAACGAAATTTGGTACTGTATGTAGAGCTTCCTCTAGGTGCTTACGAAGAAAGACTTTAAAAAAATTCGAAATTTTAGGGGAGGTTTTGGGGGTGGTCAAAGTTACTAAATCACGATTTCTCCAAGACTACCAAATGAATTGGAATGAAATTTGGTATGTAGCTTCCTCTAGGAACCTAGGTGCTCGCTAAGAAAGGTTTTCAAAAAGTTCGAATTTTTAGTTCGGTTTGGGGGGGGGTTGAAAGTTACTAAAAAAAAACCCACCGAACGGATTGGAATGGCATTTGGTATGTAGCTTCCTCTATGGCCCTAGGTGCTCGCTTAGAAAGGTTTTAAAAAAATTGAAAATTTTAGTTGGGTTTGGGGGTCAAAGTTACTAAAAATCCCCATAAGAAATAAATACATAGTATGATATATTTATTGATATATGTTTTTGTTAATACGTTTATCTTTGATTTGTCTATCGGTGCAAAGCCGGATCGGGTCAGCTAGTCGTTTTATAAAACGCAAACATACAACAGAATGTACTTATTTAAACTGCCAAAAAATATTTAGCTTTATAATTATATATATAATAAAACACAAATTAAAAGTTAATTTCGTTCATAGTGTACTTGAACTGTTTCTATGTTCCTAGCTTCAATATTTTTGATACATTTTTTCTATTGTATTCATAGTTTTATACAACACATAGTTTTCTAGTGATATTAAAAGTGTAGTTTAATAACGGATCGCGAACTTACAAAGGTTTTTCTTTACACATAACAATGGAGGCAGGAGAGTACATGGAACAAAGGGCCCTTTAGTTGACCTATAACCATACTTTTACAAGACAGTTTGAAGAGGGTAAAAGATGTTTCCAAACATTTGGTACAATTTTATTACCACATCCTTTTATCAGCTATGCTTAAATACACATTATAAACTAATATGTTATTTCTACATAATAAATAATAATTGTAATTACATCTTGCATAACAGTTAAAAATTCCACTCTAATTATAATTAAAAACACTTGTCATATCTGTCTATCTATATAAAAGCGAAATGGCACTGATTCATTCATCAGCAGAACTAAAAATCTACTGAACCAAATGAGTTCAAATTTGGCATGCATGTTCAGTTGGACCTTTAGACGCGCACTAAGAACGGATTTTGAAAACATCCCAAAGATACGCCCAATATTCGCGTTTTTCTAGCGATTTTTTGCGTTTTCTCAGCTTTTTCGAGAACTAATTGGCAGAAAATGTTGAAATTTGGTACTTAGGTTCGTTTAAGGCCTAAAAGTAGTCTTTTAAAAAATAATTGAGATTCTCCCAAAATTACGCCTGAAATATTCGTTTTTGCATTTTTCCTTGCGTTTTCAATGCGTTTTTGATCATCCTCAAATTACGCCCGAACGGATTGGAATGAAATTTGGTATGTATCTTCCTCTAGGGCCTTAGGCGCTCTCTAAGAAAGGATATGAAAAATTTCGAAATTTTAGGAGGGGTTTGGGGGGATCAAAGTTACTAAAATCATAATTTCAGATCTTTTATTATTATGACAATAGTGCTTTTATTATTTAATATCTATATATATAAAAGCCAAATACCACTCACTAACTGAACACTTCAAAAGATTACAATTACGTTAAAAAGACTGAAAATACTAACCACCACGGGCAACGCCGTACGTGTCAGCTAGTCTATATATAAAAGCGAAATACCACTCACTCACTCACTCATCACGATTTATCAAAAACTACCGAACAGATTGAAATGAAATTTGTTATGTTGTTTCATCTAGGGCCATAAGTGCTCACTAAGAAAAGATTTGAAAAAATTCGAAATTTTAGTGGGGTTTAGGGGGATAAAAGTTATTAAATCACGATTTCTTCAAAACTACCGAAAGGATTGGAATGCAATTCGGTATGTAGCTTCCTCTAGGGCCATGGGTGCTCACTAAGAAAGAGTATGAAAAATTTCGAAATTTAGGAGTGGTTTAGGGGATCAAAATTACTAAAATCATAATTATCAAATTTGTATTCAAACATATCTTAAAAACTAGTTTTGAAGTAAGATTGCACTATTTTCTGTAACGTAACAATTGGAAATTGGTTTAGACAATAGAGTGCATTGGAAAATGCGATACAGGCTGCCAGATAATGGAAGCCGAGTCTAACAAGATTTATTTATCCATTCCAATCTAACGGGGTTTCACTGAAAGCTTTTACGAGAATTAATCAATGGTTAAGAAACAAATTGGAATATAATAACAAAAAGCATAAAACGTTTTGGTTTTGAGAAAGTACAAAATCTAGTAAAGCAGAACAGCAAATAAAGTTGACATTGTACATTAAAGTAAAATGAGATACAACCACTGATTTCTATAATCAGTCCTTATACTAGTCCTTATACCTAAACCTATATATATATACATATATTTATATATATGATTTTAATGACACTCCAAAACGTGTTCTGGGGGCTATGATTGGTGCTCATTTGCTACTCCCGACCTTGGGTCTTACCACAAGGGCCACTGAAATAGCTCATTTTTCCTTTGGAAATTCGCTAATAATACATAGGCTATAACTCGGCGTGTGCACATCATACGGTCACTGAGGACGTCGGACCTCTAAAGTGTAATACTGCTCAATGATTGCAAAAACAACCATTCATATTGCAATTTTGATAACAATTTCCAGCCATTACACATATGTAAGAAGAGTAAACAAATGGACGCGCTGGAAGAATATGAAATATATAAAGCGTAGAGAAAAAAATCCGGAGATTATGTTAAATAACCAATTGAACCTTAGTTCCAATTTGATGTATGACAAAGCAATGGCAATAGATAAGAAAAGCAAACATTGAGCAGTATTACACGTTAGAGGTCTCACGTCCTTAGTGACCGTATGATGTGCACACGTCGAGTTACATCTATGTATTATTTGTGTGTGTCAAGGCCGTAGCCAGGGGGGGTCAACCCCCCAAAAACCCCAAAATTAGGCAGTAAAAATTAATACCAGGATTAAAAAGTGCAAGTTAAAATTTAAAATAGACAACACAACAGGAGGATCCAGCAACATATTTTACATCACTGTGCATTGCATGCATACTGATATTTAGATTTACTTGATAAACTACACCGTACAATACACATGGATGCAGTTGTAGGTTACAGCCCTACTCTCTTGTGAACTTGATCTGATCTATTAAAAAATAAGAAAACTATAAAGGTTCAACAAAAAGACTTTAGTCTAACAAAACAAAATCATTCATCATAATTAGCTACATCCTATAATGTTTGGGTAACTACATCAAAATTTTAAAAATTAACATGGAAATTGGCGTTTAACACGTTCACTGCTGTGCAAATTTCGTATTTCCTGAGCTAGGAGCTGACCTTTTATTTTTCATGTTTATGGCCTAAATGAGTAGAAATTACTTTATTGTTTTTATTTTTGAACTTTTTTACGTAATAATCACTAATATTTTTAAACGGATGCACATGTGAGTTCATAGCACATAGGCTTAAAAATGCAATTTGTATTGAAAATTCTCCCAATACTGGTAAGCGTAGCACGCAATGTCGTGTATTCATAATACTCCCAATACGGGGGTTGGCGTGCACAGCACGCAATGCACAGTGTATTGAAAATACTACTAACAATACGTTGGTTGGCGCGCGAAGCATGAAATACACTGTATATTGAAAATACTACCAATACGGGGTTTGGCGTGCGAAGCACGAAATGCACAGTGTATAGAAAATTCTCTCAATATTTGGTTGGCGTGCAATGCTCTGTGTGACGGCCGCTTCTCATAGTGTTCAGTGTCAAGCTCACATGTGCGTCCTTAGCAGTGAACGTGTTAAAAGGGTTTAAATTCAAATCCCCGGTCCTGACCACCCCCCACCCCCCCTTCCCGTTACTCCTGGCTACGGCCTTGTTATCAAGTAAACTTTTACTTATGCAGAAACACAGTATTCGTGTGCTTGAATAAGATAAAGCGATGACCTAAAATGTTTAAGTCAAAG
>JAGFPH010009798.1:19747-44448 GCA_018207615.1 Philaenus spumarius | reverse complement strand
TTGAAGACAATCCCAATATGTGGAATGGCGTGCGAAGCACGCAATGCTTTGTGTATTGAAGACAATCCCAATATGTGGAATGACGTGCGAACCATTTTGCAGCTATTCAGCACCGTCGCGAATAGACCTATTTCCCAAATTGTTGGTCGAAACCCTAAAATATCGGTCTATAAACTTAATTTTGGAAATTTGCTCAACTCACGTCAGCGGTTCAGCTGCGTGGTCGAATTATTCTAGATATGAATTATTTTGTAAAAAAAACAAAATGGCGGATATCTGGAAAACGAAGCGTTTTCGGGCCTACGTTTATATGCACGCTTTTCTTATTTTTAGCCATAGAATGATCAACCGGAGCATAGTTCTGAGACACTCTGTATAACAAAATCGGAAATACCTGATTTTGTAGGGTGGTTGGACTATAATGGAAGATAAGCATTTCCGAATCAAAGAGGCAATGACGGAAAGGAAGGACAACCAACTACGTACAAATAGTGTTTCCCTAACATGTGCAACTAATTTTTACGCAATGTCAAGCCATATCGGCGCGTGTCGCAAGCATATTTTCAAAAATTCGCCAAAATATAGTAATTATAAACCAATCCAAAAGTGTTCTATATCTTTTTTGTAGAGGAACATTCAAAGAATACATATATGCTAGTAAAAAATTGATTGATTTAAAATTTTCAAAATTATAAATTAGCTGAAGAAACAAAAAATGTTCAGTAACGAAAGGAAAAAGTTCAACTTTAGGCCTACATAAAAGTAGTAAACATTGTACAAAAGTTTCGTAATTTAGTTCTAAATAGAACTTTATTAAAATACATATCAATTTCAAATTTCTTATTTTGAAAACACCAGTTTTTATGTTCCTACTATAAGATTCCTAACAAAACTAGGCCTAGTAATTTAGGAATATATTCTTTGACTGTAAATGAAATCTATATATATATATAAAAGCGAAATACCACTCACTCACTCATTCCCTGACTCACTCATCACGATTTCTGAAAAAATACCGAACGGATTGAAATGAAATTTGGTATGTAGCTTCCTCTAGGGCCGTAGGTGCCTACTAAGAAAGGGTTTGAAAAAATTCGAAATTTTAGGAGGGGTTTGGGGGGATCAAAGTTATTAGAAAACGATTTCTTCAAAACCACCGAACGGATTGGAATGAAATTTGGTATGTAGCTCCTCTGGGGTCATAGGTGCTTACTAAGAAATGGTTTGGAAAGATTCGAAATTATAGGGGGGTTTGGGGGGTAAAAATTACCAAATCACGATTTCTCAAAAATTACCGAACAGATGGGAATGAAATTTGGTATGTAGCTTCCTCTAGGGCCATAGGCGCTCGCTAAGAAAGGGTTTCCAAAAAAATCGAAATTTTAGGAGGGGTTTGGGGGGATCAAAGTTACTAAAATCATAATTTCAGATCTTTTATTATTATGACAATAGCGCTTTTATTATTTAAGATCTATATATATAAAAGCCAAATACCACTCACTGACTGAACGCTTAAAAAGAATACAATTACGTTAAAAAGACTGAAAATACCAACCACCACGGGTCAGCCGTACGGGTCAGATAGTATTATTATAAGGAAGTGTAGTGAATACATCATAGAATTTATCTGTATACTTGGAAATTCTCATTTTGTAAACTATTTCACATTGTGTTACTTGTTCCACAAAATTATAATAAACTGTCAAAAGTTCGCGCGGATAAAGGGACTACAAAATGACCGTTGGAACAGCGTGTGAAACAGACTTGTTTTGCGATCTCAATCGGTGGTTTGAAGTTTATGGAAGTCTGTATTTCCCAGTGCTGTTTGAATAACATCTAACCGGTAAAATCTGGTTTGTTTTAAAGCAAACGAAAGATCGAAGTTTTCCCTACAAAGCGATATTAAGATATAGATAGAAATACAACCGATTGTAAGCGATATCTCGAATGCTGTGCTGTTATATTTTTTTGAAAATTGTCCAATTGCAAGGGTTTACAGAAACCGTTATATTTTCAAAACTATAACAGTGACGTCTGATTGGAAGGCAGTTTTGGAACGTTAAAATCTTGACGAATCCGATGGTGTCTTTATATTATTGTCAAAATATTTCTGTCGAGCGACATTGAGCATTAGAGCAGTGACAAAGTTGAGTAATTTCTTTGTGATTTTACGGGCGGCTATAGATTTACAGAAAACTACAATTTTAAAACTATTTACATATGTAAATACCTTTAGATAAAGAGTGTAAATACAAAAGTTAAAGTTTAAATCATTTCCTTTCCAACGGTTTTTGTTTTATTGCGATTTTATGATTTTTAGTGGGTGAAATATTCAATACAAGTAGAGTTGTCAAAATGGACCTATTATAAGTGCCACGCCCCCACGAGTGCTTATCTTGAGCAGGCTGACAGTTGTAGGGTTTAAAAGCATGCTACAAAATAAAAATCCCTTATAACATGTCTTTCTGCAATTTTTTCTAACTGCAATCTTTGTACACATTTACACAACAAAACCTTCAAACAAAGAAATCCCAAAAAAACAATTAGAGAGAATTGCAAAACGCTAAGGAACAATTGTTAACAACCCTTATCCGCCAATTGCAAAATTGCCTCAACCCCTAACTCCGTTCTCTTACTTAATCATCTCGCTTCGTGATTAAAAAACCCCTCCCCAACTATAATCTTAACATCCCTCTCCGGTACATTAATAACTGCGAATTCACCCCTTTACCGATACCTCCCTTTTAACACATACTCGGTTTAACGGCATCACCTTTCCTTTCAACACACCTTTATAATCCCTTGTATGGTCGTGTGGATCTACTTTGAAAAATTACACGAGAACAAAGTAAAACTTTGAGTGTTCGCGGTCCGGTTAGCTAATCCTGTAGAGAAGGGACACGCGAACACACACGGGTTAATTTAGCGCCGCCTAAATACGCTCTTTTGTATTCTGTAATTTTATGTCGAAATGTAAAATTTCGCGGTTTCTATAACTGATCTGATCTAGGTTAGTAAACAATCTGAAATTTTAATACGTTGTTTATACGGCCATATAGAATATTTGTGGAAATTTTGAATCAAATCGGTTTGCAATTGCAGGTTTTCGAAAAAATATAGTAAAGAAAATATTTGTTTAGTCAATATTTGCATTCCTACACATTAACAAAAACTGTATACCGAATAGTAAATTTCATCACGAATATGAATTCGTATAAAAAAATTTGGAAAACGGTTGACCCTAAAGGCCATCCATGTAACTTCCCGCTAAGTTTAATTACAACAAACACTATTTTTGGAAATTTTGAACTGCCATAACTTTTGAATGAATCAATCGATTTTTATGCGATTTGCGGCAATCGATGCAGTTTTTTAAGTCCATTGAAAGAATCAACAACAAAAACTTTTCAGATGAAAAATTTCAGAGAAATTGAGGAAAAACACTTTTTTTTATTTTCTTTCGTTCACGATATCTCGCGAATGAATCAACCGATTTTTATGCTATTTGCGGCAATCGATGCAGTTTTTCCAGTACATTTAAAGAATCGACAACAAACATTTTTCTGATGAAAAATTTCGGAGAAATTGAGAAAAAACGCTTTTTTTTATTTTCTTTTGTTCACGATATCTCACGAACGAATTAACCGATTTTGACCGGACTGGTAGCGATCGACGTCGCTTTTCAAGGTTAAAAGCAAATTAGATTTTGGAAATGATCGGTAAAGCCGTTTAAAAGTTATTCCAAAAAAACCTGATTTGAAAATTTTTTATTTCTTAGTTTTTTCGAAATTTCTCAGAACCTACCGGTCCGAATTAGTTGAAATTTTCAGGAAATCTAAGTTTGATGGAACTCTTTAGAACGCCGTTTGGTAGGATCTAATCGGTTAAGCCGTTCAAAAGTTATAAGCGGGTCACATACTTACATACACACACACACACACCCACACACACCAACACACACACATACAGACAGGGTGACACCCTCTCGGGAGTGGACAGGGAAGATTCCTAGGACCTCAAAACGTCGAGATCTGATGAATACTCGATTTTCGAAAAACGGGGTGAAACCAATAACTTCCCGATTTTAGAAAATTTTCAATTTTCTTAGCGGGAAGTTAAAAATAACTTCCGACAATCAGTTCTTAAGACATAAACGATTTTCTATAATAATGTACCCATTTTTAAGTCCTTCACTTAAACTGAGTGCTGATAAGAAAGGGTTTAAAACAATTTTAAATCTTAGCGGGGATTCGGGGGGTCAATGTTACTAAATCACAATTTCTCCAAAACCACTGAACGGATTGGAATGAAATTCGGTTTGTAGCTTCATCTAGGGCCGTAGGTGTTCTCTAAGAAAGGGTTTCAAAAAATTCGAAATTTTAGGGGAGGTTTGGGGGAGGGGAAAGTTACTAAAAATCAACATACGAAATACATAGTGTAATATATTTATTTGTATAATATTTTTTTTTTTGTGAATATACATTTAACTTTGATTGGTCTATCCGTGCAAAGCCGGATCGGGCCAGCTAGCTTAATTTTTTGAAATTCGCTAAACTATCGTCAACGGTTCAGCTACATGATCTTATTATTGTTTGTATTGGCCACGACAGAATTGTGCTGGTTCAAAACGTCAAACCCACATTACCGGAGGTTAACGTCCTTTCTAATTGTTGAACGTTTAACGGCGGTCCCCCTAAGCCAAGGTAAGGACTTTGCTATCAAAATACGCGATTAACGAAATAGAGAATATTGACGCAAAGTTAACGACGTTTTACCCGCAAGTAATTACACAAACTTTAACGACCGAACAGTAACTTTCCCAATTAAGAAAAGTTGCCGGGGACGGAGCCCAGATTCGGCACCCCCGTAATACTGATAGCGTTCCGATTGTAGTCGACTTTGAAGTGTTATTGTTCCGGTGTTCAACACATTGTCAACGGAAAGTTGGGAGTCAATAACAGTAAAACTGAATGCCGATAGTGTTTACTGAAACAATTACCGGGGAATAACTATAACAGTAACATTTGTTACCGGCTTGAGTTGTAAACTCCTCGAGGAATTCCGGATGGTTGGGTTTTTATGAGGATGTGCTAGTATTCAAATAATTGGTGCTTTAGATAAATATTTTCGTAGATATAATATTGTTAGCTCTTTGGAAGGATAAAGCGAGCTGTAAATGGTAAAGTAAAGTACCTTTGAGAAGCAACCAACGTGGAATTTCAGAAGTCTTAGAATAAAACGCTGATATTATTCTATAATACAGCATCTTCGTTCAGCTTGTGTGCGCTTTAAATAAGCATAAAACAAATAGCGTAGTTTTAAAATTATATATGCTTGGATTGAACTGTAAATTCAATTATTTTTAAATTACAGTATTTTCCCGCCAACTTGATGTTTTGCCCTTTATATTGTCATCATTATACGTGTGCACTATATTTTTTTGTTATAAAACCAATCTCAATTTCTTAAATTTTCCTTCGTCGAACCAAGCTGTCATAATTATATGAAGTTTATAACTTCATTATTGTAAAGCGGACTATATTATATGGAGTTTACAATTTCATTATTGTAAAACGTACAATAATGTATGGAGTTTATAATTTCATTATTGTAAAACGGACTATATTATGTGGTAATTACAATTTCATTATTGTAAAACAGACTATATTATATCGTGTTTACAATTTCACTATTGTAAAACAGACTATATTATATGGAGTTAACAATTTCATTATTGTAAAACGTACAATATTATATGGTGTTTACAATGTCATTATTGTAAAACTGACAAATTGTATAGTATTTACAATTTCGTTATTGTAAATTGGACTACATTGCATGGTGTTTACAATTTCACTATTGTAAATCAGACTATATTATAAAAATATGGAGTTTACAATTGCATTATTGTAAAAAGGACTATATTGTATAGACTATTTCATTACTGTAAAACGGACTATATTATATGGTGTTTACAATTTCATTATTGAACTGACTATATTGTAAGGTATCTATAATTTCATTATTGTAAAACTGACTATATCTTACAATTTCATTATTGTAAAACTGACTATATCTTACAATTTTATTATTGTAAAACTGACTATATCTCACAATTTCATTATTGTAAAACGGGTTGTATTATATGGTGCTTACAATGTCATTATTGTAAAACGGACTATATCGCATGGTGTTTACAATTACATTATTGTAAAGCAGACTATATTATATGGTGTTTACAATGTCATTATTGTAAATCGGACTATATTGTATGGTGTTTACAATAAAATTTCATTATTGTAAATCAGACTATATTATAAAAATATGGAGTTTACAATTTCATTATTGTAAAAAGGACTATATTGTAGACTATTTCATTACTGTAAAACGGACTATATTATATGGTGTTTACGATTTCATTATTGAACTGACTATATTGTAAGGGATTTATAACGTCATTAGCCTATTGTAAAACTGACTATATCTTACAATTTCATTATTGTAAAACTGACTATATTATATGAGTTTAAAATTTAATTATTTTAAAACTGACTATTTCTTACAATTTCATTATTGTAAAACGGGTTGTATTATATGGAGTTTATAATGTCATTGTTGTAAAACGGTCTACATTATATGACGTTTACAATTTCGTTATTGTAAAACGGACTATATTATATGGTGTTTACAATTTCACTATTTTAAAACTGAAAATATTATATGGTGCTTACATAATTTTATTATTGTAAAACGGACTATATTGTATGGAGTCTACAATTTCATTATTGTAAAAAGGACTGTATTATACGGAGTTTACAATTTCATTATAGTTTCAAATTATACAATTTATATTTCGAAAAAATAACTTTAAAATATATGTAGAAATTTACGAAACACGAAATTGTGCTCTAGAAACTGTATCTGACGAATATTTTTTATTCAAGGGTTTGAACGCGCTTGAGAAAAAGACGGAGGATAAGAGTCCGTGAAACATATTCTTTCCTTAAGGATGCGACGGATCCATTATCCTGTGAGATATCTCGTTTGTTTCCCCAACTCCGCTGAAACTTACATATTGCCGACAGAGCCCGTGTATGCTGCTCCACGTGAAATAATAAAAATATGTTCCCGGGAAATGTCGAGGACCGTCTGTCATAATATATTGTTTCTACAGAATCGTTTGAAGCGTCGACAACAAGGTTTAAAATGTGCTTTTCGTTCTTAGTTTTGAATCATTTGTTTGAGCAATCATTTTAAACTACTATTCTTCATATTGCAACGCATAGATTGACCAGAAAACATGTATCTATTTTATAAAAATTATTCCTACTATTCGCGCAAAAACTATGTCGCTACTAAGTATGGCTGTCCGGGTCACCGCTACCTCCACCATCCTACCAGTCCAAGTGCCTCTGTCCTAATAAATCGTAATTTCCAAAAATACCTCCGCGCATTTGCTTCGCCGCGGTTACTACGCATGCGCCAGAATACAGGTTATCGCTCCTTCCGCCACCTTACCCAGACCCAAGTGTTTCGTGTATAATCAATCGTAATTTCTGTGATAATATCAGAGTATACAGTAATCTGTTTGCCTTTACTTCGCCGCTAGTTGGCGGGGTTTGTAAGCGAAATCCTTTCTGTCGTTAAATAAAGTTATAGTAACAAAATACTAATAGAATTTTACCTGTTACTTAATCCGTCTTGTGATTTCGTTATACTTGTACTATTTAGGGCCTACAAACGTTTCGAGAACGCAATTCCATCTTGGTATTTTTCATCGGTAAGCTCTTTACCTCTGTCTACAGAGCGTTCTAAAAACTCAAGTAAACCCTACAGGTTAACGGATGCAAGTATGAAACGTCTATTGCCCCCTTTTAAATGAAACAAATCAAAGTTTCTTCTGCGTGACTCCTGAATACATAGTACCTCTGCAGTAACGTATTTAACTACAAAATCCGTTAGAAATTTTAATAAACGGTAGCAGATATCTGACACAAACTTTATCTCAGTTGAAACTTTATACCTTCGCAAGAGTAGCATAGGAGATGGTTATTTAGAATTTCAAAAGTAGGAAAATGTTGCAATGGATCCTATTAGATGGATGTAACACACATCCATATTATATTATTATTATTTAAACTATTTGATCAATTTCGAACAAATTTGCACCAAACATGTCAATTAGGCCTGTATAGATGCACGAAAAAAGGTTTTGAAAAACAACCCCTTTTTGTCTTAAAACCCCCAAAAATCTGTTATTATTATTATTACCTAAACGAGAATTTTTAGAAAGATGCGGTTTATTGCATATGGTGTGGTACATTAAGGGCTACAAATAAACAAAATTTTATTAACATCGTTTGAGCCGTTTTTGAGAAATTTTGATTTGTCTAGTTTTTTTGCCATTTTTGGGGGGTAAAACCCCTTAAAAACCCAAAATTTGAAAAAACGAAAACAACGCCTGGAGATATTCCAGAACTACACCTACATACCAAATTTCATCAAAATCGGACCGTTGGTATGGTTTCCAGCTCTGTACACATCCTTACAGACACACGGACAGACATCACAAAAAAACCTTTTTTGGGTTTAGGGAGCACCAAAACAAATAATTCCACTAAAAATGTTTTTGGGTTCAGGGAGCACCAACACAGATTTCCACTAAACATATTTTGGGGGTTCAGAGAGCACCGAAACGGATAATTCCACTAAAAATTCAAATTAGAAAATTTGGACGAAAACAATACTTTCTCCATATACTACGTATAGGTTGGATAAAGTAAAAGCTACCCAAAGAGCAATTACGTAAACCCCGTGTTACGTCCGATTAATTATTAAATAAGCCTGTAAATTTTGATTGCTCATTACTCTGAACTTACTAAAATGAGAATATTATGTTTTAGAGAATATAATGGCACTTTGCAGGGGTAATTTGAGGGGCTTTAAGTATTCTTATGCTAATGCGTTTGAACGGTAAATGTGATTTATGAACCTTTAATTATTGTAAGTGGCAATGAAAGCGGCTAAAGTGTTAAGCAATTTGAAAGAAGCTGTAGGTTTTTTCGGGAAAAAGTTATGCTTTAGATGAATACGCAAAAGAAAATTCGCATTATGTTTTTAGGGTTCGACAGTAGTGAAAATCTATTTCTCAGTTGACCGCAGCACTCCAACTGGTAGAAATGTACACTACTAGCATTGAGTGCGTTTCATTCTTCCGCTAGCAAATATAGGACAGATTCATAAAGGCAGAAACTATAGGGTCACAGACGTAAACTGACTGTGAACGCACTGAAATGCGCATGCGTGACGATGTATATGTGAGTATTTGTAATTAAACACAGCTTTCTCTCGCTCATTCAAAAGTAACGGATACAATATCTTTCTAGTATTCTTCCGTGAGGAATAAGTAAATTTTTTAACTGCAAGTGCAGGATAAACACTCTAGTAGGAACACAAATTCGACAAATTTGCTTAGCTCGCAGAGCACAAACTCTGCCATCAGCCTTGTATCAGAAGATGACCCATGGTCAAATCAGCCGCTTGGATTTCAACTGGGTACTTAGATGGTATTTTACGTTTTGATTGATTTTTGGATAACCAATCGAGCCGTAAGGTCGTGTAAAAAACGAAATGTGCAAAATAATATCCTACATCTTTTTTATAAAACCCTAAAAAAAATTTATTCTAGTACGAAAAATTTAAAAAAATAGTTACTCTCGATCAAAAAGCGTGTTTCCAATCGTTGGTTTTTTTGGCTAACGAACTCATCCGACGGACTTGGACAACCAACGTGTGTATAAAATTTTTACCAAATCGGATTTAAAATGCGGCCGTTAGAGTGCGAACACATATATTTTTTAATGACACCCCAAAACGTGTCCTTTGGACCATGATCGGTGCTCATTTACTACTCCCGACCTTAGGTCACAGCAATAGCTTATATTTCCTACGGAAATTCACTAGTGAACGAAAGAGGCGTAGTGAATGAAATCCATTCTATACATTTTTTAATAACATGAGCATGTAGGCTATTAAAAATTACCTTGAAAGTTGATTGGTTTTCCTACACCAGATGGGGGGTTATGGGTGTGCTCCAGTAAACGAGAAAGCAGCAGGAAACGCAAGCGCTTCTCCATAACCGTATCTAAACAGTGCAATTTCTTGCAACTGAGCGCTTTGACATTGCCTCATTTCAAACCATTTTATAAATCAATTTTTTGTAATTGAGTGCTGAAAAAAAACTGAATATTTTTATAAAATTTCGGATCCGGCTTGCAAATTACTTTTCATTATCAATTGTTTATTGTGTTAGGAAAAAAATCAAACTTTTTACTTACAAAATGTCAATTACATAACAAAATAAAAGCATTTAAACAAAATCTAAAATGCAAAACGGATGCGTATTGTAATTGTGCTTAAAATGAGACCTTGCAAACAATTTCACGATAAATAATAAACGAAGTAAATGGTTTGAAATTTAACATTGCTCTTATGGGATAAAAATCCAAGATGGCCGCCACTACAGCATTAATAGTGTGCAAAATTTATAAAATTTGAATTCTCGGATTTAAAATTCCCCTGCGTGCTGTTAGCCTTAACCGATTAGCAACCAAATTTGATTAAGTAATACGTCACTTAAAATGACATTAAAGGTAAAGTGTTTTGGGTGAAAGCTTTGGTGGAAGGGGGTTGACGTTGGGAAACAACCCTTGTACCAGTTGTGATATTTAATTAGGGCCCAAGTATGTAAGAGAGAGGGAACAATACTGATCCATGTAAGTGGGAGAGATGACGGGAGAGATTTCAACGGAAATGTTAGGGGAAACATTCCAAAAAGACAACGTAAGGAAGTAATCGACGGATAATAAAAGTACAGGATAACAGCGCGATTCAATTTTCCTATTTTGCAAATTCCATGCCAGGAAATTTATTTTTTTCCTCTAGTCGTTTCGTTGTTCTTAATTTACAATAGTCAACTTATTAGACAGTGTTTAGTTCGAAAATAAATTTTAGAAAACTCTTTTCCGTATCCATGTCCTGGCTTAAGGGGATTTGCTACTGAAAAGGGTGAAATTTTGTATTAATGGTAAAAATGTTTTAAAAATTTGTTTTCTGGAGTAGGATAAGCTGAAAAAAATACAAAAATATAAATAAAATGTTTGACTTTTTTTATCATAAGAAAAAAATTAAAAACTTTGATTTTGATGATTTTGCCGATGCATTTTTGAAGCGATATAACTATAAAAGTACTTATAATGGATTTTCCTGGTTCTTAAATTTTTTTAAAGGTAATACAGCCTTCTACAAATTTAGGTAGAATTATGTCGATAAACCTCAAATCTTTTTTTTTTTTACCTATCTAACATTACAGTCTTACAAATTAGTTTTTGATTTATGATGTATGAAAGTTACAAACATAAATCTACCTAATTATTTAGCTAAAGATGTATAGAGTAAGGGGTAAAAATTTAAGTAATGTACTTCAAGTGGTTCTTGAGATTGTCGAATTTAGTCTCTAAAAACATGAAATTCTCACATCGGGAAATTGAATGAAAAGGTGTACTTCAATGTGGAATACATTGAAAAAATTTGAAAAATGCCTAGTTAAATAAAGCTATTTATGTGTTTATACTTTATATTATGCCTGGTTATTTTTAGAGGGTTATTGATAATAATTTAAAAATATATGTAGGCCAAAACATAATATTGTTATAAAACCCGACAGCAATTTGGACTGATTTTTCTCCTTCGCAGCGTTGTTTAAATTTAGATTTTCTGGTATATTTGTAAAGAAAAAAATACTTCTATTAAATTTTTCATGTGTTTTAGGACCGGCAGAATAAATATACGCAAAAAAAGTATTTCCAAAATTTGATGGTTTTTTACTATTTTCAGTAGCAAATCCCCTTATCATTTGATCTTCATTTAAATGCTTTATTGTCCGTACTTTGTCTATATATAGACTACTATTATAAAAAGAGGTAAAATTTGTTTGTAGTATGTAGGGGGTAATCTCCGGAACTACTGAACCGATTGAAAAAATAGTTTTACTAATAAAAAGCTTCACTATCCCTGAGTAACATAATTCATTTTGATAAAAAACACTTTTTATTTCAACATTTTTAAATTTAGTCGGACAAAATTCTTAGGTTAGGCCTAGACTGATGAACCAACACGTTTTTCTTGAATGTATTTGTATTCATTACCGTAGCAACCAATTGAATAAAATAACAGATAAAACAGCTGTTTGCTCTAATATTTCCATTAACACCTGATTTCAAATTTTGAATCATTTATTTGTATGTCTAACTTTTCGGATAGGATTTTATTAAAGTGTAGACCTACTAGTATGCCTTGCTGGTTCTTTTAACCTTTATTATAACTGCTATTATAAAATATACGAATTAATTTGATTTGAACATTACCATATTAGCTGTGGGGTTATTTTTAATCCTACACCTTTATTATAAAGAAAAACAACACGATTGTGTGTATAAAAGGTTCCAATGAGGTTGTCGTGCGGAGCGCGCAGGGGTTCCCCCTAGTGTTTAATATCTTGCCACATTTGTTATTTCATTGCAATTAGTTGAGTAGTTTTTGATCAAAAAGAGAAAGTAAGTGTTTACATGATTATTTAATTTTAAGGGTAGTTATCCTATTTTATCCCTTTGACTTTAATCGAATGTAAAATGGTTTTTATATCCCTTAATAATAATATTAAATACATTTAGCTTTATAACTTGTAGGAAGTAAGTGCAATTTATTAGCGATAGGTCTATTTCCATAGGTCGGGCGTAGTAAATGAGCACCGATCATGGTCCCCAGAACACGTTTTGGGGTGTCATTTAAATTTGTATATATGTGTTCGCACTCTAACGGCCGCATTTTAAGTAAGATTAGGTCCACATTTGGTACACACGTTGGTTGTCTAAGTCGCTTGGACGAATTCGTTAGTAAAAAAAATCCAACAACCTTAAGCACGTTTTTTGACATTAACTATGTTTTTTAATTGTTTGTAGTAGAATGAATATTTTCTATGGGGTTTTCTAACAAAATAAATGTAGGATATATTATTATGCAAATTTTCCTTTTTTACACGACCTTATAGCTCGCTTGGTTCCCTCAAAATCGATCAAAACGTAAAATAACGTAAACGTAACCGGTTCACATCCACGTGAAACCGCAAATCCGAGGCCGCAAGGTTAAATTTTTCCGCTGCGAGCGGAACGAAGCAGCGCAAGAGCCATGGATAGAGCCTCAGGTGATCACAAATTCTACCAATATATTTCGTACTCGAAAACAGCTGTTCGTTAGACCAAACGAATAGACGAATTTCCCAAATAGTTGGTTGAAACCCTAAGACATATAAATTTAATTTTGGAAATTTCGATAAAGTTACGTCAGCGGTTCAACTGCGTGGTTGAATTATTTTTATTTTATAGGGGTAGCTACCTCATTTCAACCCCTACAGCCCTTAGTAATTGTAACGTATAAACACTCCTGACAATGATGTGGATACTCTGAGAAATTTTTATTAAAATCGGTTGAATAGTTTTTGAGGCTATAGGGGGCATAGAAACAAAGAAACATTTATACTTATACACATAGTTATAGATAGGTTTTATTCAGTAACTAGTAAGCCACCGTGAAAAATCACAGGCAGATTAAATAGATACACATAAGGTATGCGTCATTGAAAAAAAAAACATATCAAAACAACAGATTTTATCCCAGCCTATGTAATTTTGACTGGGATTTTTAACTCGGTAAATGTGTATTATTATAAGGATTATAAAACTGTATGCCTATTTGTTATAATTGTTTATTTATATCCGTTATTATGTTTAGTAAAAAAGATACACATATTATCTTTTAATTACTTTTTATTTCATATTTATAGATCAAATGATTTAGAAGTTGTTAATATTTTAGTGAAGAAATAACTAATAATAAAATATGTTATACGAAGATGAACGAATGTTTTAATCTCTTCTTTAAATTAATTTGTACTAGGGGCTCTGCCCTTGTACGCTTCGCCTCGCTCGCAGTTGGAAAATTCGCTAAAGAATCTCGTTAATCTTTGGCTCGTTTGTACATAGGTTTGTGAAATTATGAAACCAGTCTTAATTATAACCTCAAATACATGCTTTAGAAACGTGAGAGGCTTTCATTACGATTTTAGTCCTAGTTCTACTATCTTCTGTCATCTAAAGTTTTGAAACCAGGCCTGAATATAGTAAAAATTATTGCAGGATTAACATAACCTCAATACTATGTTTCAGAAATGAGCCAGGCCTATATTACAAAATTGACTATTAGAATTTATCCATCTTTGCTAAGTTTACCTTGTTTTATTTACAAAATAAATTGTTTAATCAGGCCCAATTTATTCTGATTCCAACGTGCTAAAACAGTATAAATTAGCTTGTTTTTTAACAGTACTTAAAAACTATAAAATGGACAGCTGATTTTGGATAATACTCAATCTTAGTTCTATTCCACTCTATTTCCAACGTGCTAAAACAGTGAATTGGCTTGTTTATAAACAGCTGTTTTGATCGCTTTATTTACTATTTCGTTGTTATTTTGTAACCAACATGGCAACCCATAAGACCCTGTGTTAAAATATTTCAACTTTTAAATTATGTTTTCTCAAAGAATTGCGTTTTTACACGAAATACAACTATATGGGTGTACTTAAAAATCAAAACTACACCTAAATACAAAATTTCTTTGAATTCGTTAGAGCCGTTTTCGAGATCCACGACAGATACAAAGATAGATACAAGAATTTCTCATTTAAAGTAATAGGATAAACTAATATATGATGATATAAGGTTGTATTTATTTACAGTTTATAACCTCAAAGCAAACCTTATAACGTATTATAGCATATATTAGAGCTATAACTCATCTAAAAAAAAACTCCACAAGAAATTATAATGATTGAAGTGGTAAACATAACCCAAAGTATAATCTACACTGGGTTTTGTTTAAGTATTACAGATGATGGGTAAAATCAGCTGAATGTTAATTACGTATGTACGTAAGTATACTCGCTTTTATAGGAGTTGATTATTTGATGCAAAAAGACCTATTAAAAAGAATAATTAAAATATCTAATACATATATATATTTTGATTTAAGTAGCTAATCAGCTGTAAATTCAAAATAAATTATTTTAAAATATATTACCTTCCAATCATCTGAGTCTAGGTAGATTGAGTGACGGTGGTTATATGTTATCGCCAAGAAGCGGCGTGAAAACAGATCGGTGTTTATCGCGTAGGATTTGGGGATTTGCCGAGTTTTTCGTTTCGAATAGATCAACCGAGGCGGCGACATGATCCCCACGCAATCAACCCTAAGTCTGCCCGATCCTCATTTAAATTTACATACGTTAACTTAGACAGGCTGGCAATCTTTCAAACTGTCGAGCTAGTTTTTCGTTTTCCGTTTTACAGGATCTCTTCTACGACCTCAGCTGGATTGTTGGCGAAATGCAAGCAGGCTGAGAGAGGTTGGGGTAATTTTGTTTTGGAATTTTATTTAAGTGTAAACTTTTATAGAAGCACCTCGGCGCACTAAATATATTTGAGTTGGGTATATAAGTGTAACAGATTGTCCTACGCCATAGGCTTATTCTATAGGCGCACCTCGGCGCTACGTTTGCTGGCGGGTGAATCGGATTTTCAAAAACACTAATCCGTCACGCATATTTTCTGAAACGCTCTATTCCGTCACGAATTGTCTGAAACGCTCTATTCCGTCACGCATTCTCTGAAACGCTCTATTCCGTCACGCATTCTCTGAAACGCTCTATTCCGTCACACATTTTCTGAAACGCTCTATTCCGTCACGCATTTTCTGAAACGCTCTATTCCGACACGCATTGTCTGAAACGCTCTATTCCGTCACGCATTGTCTGAAACGCTCTATTCCGTCACGCATTCTCTGAAACGCTCTATTCCGTCACGCATTTTCTGAAACGCTCTATTCCGTCACGCATTCTCTGAAACGCTCTATTCCGTCACGCATTCTCTGAAACGCTCTATTCCGTCACACATTTTCTGAAACGCTCTATTCGAATCAGCAAAGTCTATCACCATAGACTAGCGCCTTAGCTGGTTAGGCCACGAACGCATTGCTAGTTTAGTATATTAAGAGTTGGGTATATAAGTGTAACAGATTGTCATACGTCATAGGCTTAACCCGTTAATGTTAACACAATGTATAGTTTAATTAGTCCTCTGAAATGGACATTATGCTTCCTCATTTCGTAAATTCTGTTAAAAAGTTTCCACTTCTCCCTTGTGGTCTTGAACACACAGTTTAAATTTTTTCATCTATGCCTGATTACCACACTTTGTGCTTTCCTATATTGCATCTATGCTTGATTACTACACGTTTTGCTTTCCTATAGTTATTTGTTACCAGTAAGCCCCCGTGAAAAATCACAGTTAGATTAGTTATATATACACATCAGAAATACATTATTTAAAAAAATACTATTTTAAAACAACAGACTTTATATCTAGGCCTACCTAACTATGCTGAGGGGATTTTTAACTCGGTAAATGTGTACAATTATAAAGATTACTAACTGTAGGCCTCTTTGTTAAAACGTGTTTTTATATAATACTAGCTGAATACCGGTGCTTCGCTACTGGGAATTTGTTTTGCATTACTATCTTACATAATTTGTAATATTTTTCTCCCATCTTTTATTGCACGAAAGTGAATTATTACATACAATTTGCAATTAGTTTGGTATTTACTGTTCACTGGCGGCCCGTCAATCGTCTTTGTCGTGGTATTTGGACTGAAGAAATTAAATCAATTTCAAATTATAGAATTCAGAGTGAAGAGCGTCTTTTATTTCAACCTTTAAATCCACAGACTGGTAAATCACAGTCTTAGCTGGATGTTGCTAAGGTATGTCTCTATGCGAACCCATAGATCGGGATAGTTTTGATCAGCTTACGTCTTTAAATTAATATTTTCTTAAAATTAATCAATTCGTTAAAAATTTCAGGCCTCTAGCTTTAAGGAAAGAATACCAATTCATATGTATTGTTTTAGGGGTTGTTACTACATTTCTACCCCTTAGCAGAACGTGACAGAATGTAAAACTGGGTTAATTTTTATGTGTATCTTGTAAGAAATAAATGTACAAAACTTCAGCTTTCTAGATTTAAGGAAAGTAGAAAAAATAATATTTATTCATTATTTCTGATTGCCTTACTGGACTGGTTGATTTAACTATAATTTTACTTTTTTGTGTACTTACAGCTCTCAGTCCTATATTTTTCTTTTTTATTCCCTGGTAATAAAAGAGACCAGGGAATAAAAAAGAAAAATAAAGGACTGAGAGCTGTAAGTACACAAAAAAGTAAAATTATAGTTAATATTTATTGTTTTAGGGGATGTTACTAACAACCCTTAGCCTACGACCTCTCAGACCTACCAATATACACAAAAAATTTTTATTTTTTTTTTGGTTTAACGACCTGCTGTTTTGCACTTAAGGCTAATGAAGACGGGACCTACAGTTTTACGTGGAATCCGAACCACAGCCAACGATGTCTGTTAAGAAACCATTTTAGAAAATTATTCGGGGTCAATGGGAATTGAACCCGGAACTTTTCCATTGGTGGTTGCCATGATGATTGATAAAGCATTGACGCCTTAACAACCACGGCCATCGTGGACCCCCCAAAAAAAGAAATAGTAAAATGTAAAATTTAGTATTGATTTTGTAAGACTGTTGGCATATTTGTTAAAATTTTGTATTTATATGCATTACTAGGGGAAACCCTTGCATGTTACGCACGCCATCCCCGTTTCAACCTTCTATGCACATAATCATGTTATGTTTTCTTTATAATAAAGGTGTAGGATTAATAATAAACCCAAAGCTAAGATGGTAAATAACGTTAAATGTTCAAATAAAATTTATTTCGTATATTTTATAACAACTGATATAATAAAGGTTAAAAGAACCAACACGGCTCAGGTCTACTCTTTAATAAAAACCTAACCTAAAAGTTAGAAATACAAATAAATATATCAATTAATTAACTAGGTACAATACCTACTTTTTTGTCTTATATCCGATCCTAAAATCACTTCGTGATTACTGCGGTTTCGGGTAACCTAAGTACCCATCTTCAGATCAGAGAAATAATTAAATAAATCCCTTCGTTAGGTCGTCAATTGCATTAAAGTCATTACACAAAACAAAAATCACAAAAACACGCCACGAAACATATTGAAACACTTTTTTTTTAACACATTAAAAACATGGATTAGGCCTAATCACGCTAAAACGTTCAATACGACTCCAATGTCGTATGACGTTTAAACCATACTATTTAAAAAAAAAATAATAAACTTCACAACTATTATTGATTCAAGTTGTGAACAAAACCCCAAAGTATAATCTACGTCAAGTTTTGTTTGATTATTACAGATGATGTTGAAACCAGCTGTTTTATTATAGTGTTACGTACTCTCGTTACTATAGGAGTTGATCATTTTATATGCAATTATTTTAACCAGACTGTATCTTTGCACAATATACAGAGTGTTCCCAAATTATGTTTCCAGACTTCCACAAATTGTTTCTTTGGTCAAAACAAGAACAAAACTCCCAATAAACATAGGTCCTAAAAAGCTTAGTTTCCTAGATATCCGCCATTTTGTTTTTTGTACAAAATAATTCATATCTAGAGAACGGTTTGACTGATTGAGTTCAAACTTGGCATGAAGTTTAACCTAACAGTGATATACCTCAAGAAAAATAAACGATTAAACCCAATCATGCGTTTCAAAATGGCGGCTGTTTGAAAATTTCAAACCTAATTTACTCCAAAACCGTACATTTTAACGAAAATTGTCAAGATATCTTTTTGGTAGCCCTTTTGATTCCCTATCGGATGGTGTAACTATATAAACAATCAGATGAAGGATCACAGTTAAGTTATGTGTACTAATTGGTTTGTTCAACCCGACATCCTATACCAACACAGTAATACTATAATATTGTATGGACATTTGTTGTGATTACTTTTTACTTAGCTATTATCCTTCATCCGATTGTTTTGACAGTTACATCATACGATAGGAAATCAAAAGGGCTACAAAAAAGGTATCTTGACATTTTTTGTTAAAATGTACGGTTTTGGAGTAATTTAGGTTTGAAATTTTCAAACAGCCGCCATTTTGAAACGCATGATTGGTTTTAATTGTTTATTTTTCTTGAGATATATCACTGTTAGATTAAACTTCATGCCAAGTTTGAACTCAATCAGTCAAACCGTTCTCTAGATATGAATTATTTTGTACAAAAAACAAAATGGCGGATATCTAGGAAACTAAGCGTTTTAGGACCTATGTTTATTGGAAGTTTTGTTCTTGTTTTGACCAAAGGAACAATTTGTGGAAGTCTGGAAACATAATTTGGGAACACCCTGTATACTAAGAGGGCCATCCTTAGTTGCCAGTAAAACGAAAATCCAAATTTTGGGAATTATCCATCACTTTCCAAGATGACAGCCAAATTAAAAATTTCATTTGGATAACCAATCAATTTACGAACGTATTTTCGTTTAAAGATAAACCGAATACCAAAGAGCAGTCCTTCATATTTTTTTATACATAACATTTTCAAAAATAATTGCTTCATGTTTACAGAGTCTTAACGTTTTGAAGAAAACGCTTGCAGCGGACTAAAATTTCACATAAACGCCCAAAACAT
Source organism: Philaenus spumarius (assembly GCA_018207615.1). Taxonomy (NCBI): domain Eukaryota; kingdom Metazoa; phylum Arthropoda; class Insecta; order Hemiptera; family Aphrophoridae; genus Philaenus; species Philaenus spumarius. The sequence continues at coordinate 24,689 of JAGFPH010009798.1, read as the reverse complement.
AACGAAATATTAAAATTCGTCTGCGACTATTGGCTCAAAAGTACTTCTAGAGTGAAGCGAAACAGTCTACTATTATACAAAATCTGCCCCAGGACATTTTCTCACCCTCTACAACCTCCACGACCTTCAGACGACCGCTAACGTTGAGATATTTAAAGTTAAATCAACCGTTAGAATATCAAAAGAAATATGACAGACGGTTCTCAACATTTCCCGGGAACATATTTCACGTGAAGCAGAATAACACGGGCTCTGTCTGCAATATGTAAGTTTCAGCGGAGTTAGGGAAACAAACGAGATATCCCACAGGATAATGGATCCGTCATATCCTTAAGGAAAGGATATGTTTCACGGACTCGTATTCTCCCCTCCCACGCTTTCAACCTCTCGAATAAAAATATTCGTCAGTTGCTGTTGTTGGAGTATACAGGTCTCGTGTGTTCTTGCATTTTTGTTTTTAAGTCTGTTGCACAAACTAAAATGAGTAGATTTATTTACCTTTCTAAATATATTGTATTAGAAGAAATTTCATTACGAAAAGAACCTCAAAATTACATAATTGTGTAACCCGAAATAGGTTTGGTTTTTGTATGATACAGAATATACAGGGTGGAGAAAAAGTCTGGAAACGGTTTAGTATTTCGTATATAAAGAAAATTGAATTTAGATGTGATTGAGGAACCATTTCTGTGTGAAAATGCTATTTTATTAAGATTTTAAAAAATGTATTCGCCATTTTGAATGTAAATTTGTTTTTTGTTTTTTTAAATAGGAAGGTGGTCATATAATACATCATTTTGATGTAAAATTTCAAGAGAAAACAGACGGTGTAATTTTCACATTAATATCTTTAACTGATTAAAAATAACTGCCGAAAAACATGGAAATTGTGTTTTCCGATTTTTCCCTGTTTTGCTATACTATTTAAAAAAATAATTAATTATGCTTCTTGTTGGATTTAGCATTAAATAAGATTAAAATAATTAAAATAGATATTGAATTACAACAAAATATATATTACTAGCTGACACGTACGGCGTTGCCCGTGGTGGTTAGTATTTTCAGTCTTTTTAACGTAATTGTAATCTTTTGAAGTGTTCAGTTAGTGAGTGGTATTTGGCTTTTATATATATATAGATCTTAAATAATAAAAGCACTATTGTCATAATAATAAAAGATCTGAAATTATGATTTTAGTAACTTTGATCCCCCCAAACCCCTCCTAAAATTTCGAAATTTTGCATACCCTTTCTTAGAAAGCGCCTAAGGCCCTAGAGGAAGCCACATACCAAATTTCATTCCAATCCGTTCGGGCGTAATTTGAGGATGATCAAAAACGCATTGAAAACGCAAGGAAAAATGCAAAAACGCCTATTTCTGGCGTAATTTTGGGAGAATCTCAAACATTTTTTAACAGACTACTTTTAGGCCTTAAACGAACCTAAGTACCAAATTTCAACATTTTCTGCCAATTAGTTCTCGAAAAAGCTGAGAAAACGCAAAAAATCGCTAGAAAAACGCGAATATTGGGCGTATCTTTGGAATGTTTTCAAAATCCGTTCTTAGTGCGCGTCTAAAGGTCCAACTGAACATGCATGCCAAATTTGAACTCATTTGGTTCAGTAGATTTTTAGTTCTGCTGATGAATGAATGAGTGCCATTTCGCTTTTATATAGATAGATTATAATGCAAATGTTTATGACTAAAATTGTTCTTTAACTTGCAAACTGTTCACTTTATGAGCTCACTGATTAAGTTCTAAAAATGTTCCTGGATACTTTTGAAGTTAACTATTGAATTGGGCCTTTGATAATTGAGTAATGCTGAAGGAAGGTATGGAACACTTACTTGTCAGATGAACTTCAATAATTATTTAAAGTGGTTTACCGGTGTTGTGTAGGTACTGTATTTCAGCTAGCTTTTATGCACGTTTTACAGACAATGCCTTTTTTTGTTCCCCACTTCTTGGTGGCCAGACCCCTTATGCCCATGTCCCTCACGCATTTTCCTACCATTGTTGCTTACTAATGGTTCTTCTTCTCCCCTAGCAGATGGCTAATTTATTTCTGGTTTCAGTCGTCCAGATCCTGTTCACTTCCTGGTCACTTCTGGTTTTACACATTTTATTTTTATTCACAATGATTAGAATGATGATATTCATGAGATGAGTGATATTATGAATGACAGTACATACTTTAAATAATGAATGAGTTCATTTTTTCAGATTTCTTTATCAGAAAATTTCGTACCGTTTTATTTATACAAAATATTGATTTACGTATTTTTATAAAACAACTCCTAATTTGTTATGGATATTTTTTTAAATAACCAAACTTTATATTGTGACAAAATTGTTATTATGAATGAATGAAAATATGCTTTATTAACACAAAACATATACAAATCTAAAGGTAAGACACTAATTTTACCTGAGCAACCAAATAAACATTCGACTGGCATTAAGAGCGCTATGGTCATAAAACTGTCTGCCTGGTTGGCACACTATCCTTTGACAACGGAACATTAAGCAAACACAAATAAGCGACTTATTAAAATTTATAAAAGTAACATAACATATACTTAAAAAAGAATAATAGTAATTGAAAAGGTAACTCGATAAACAAATTATGCATCTATTTTAAATGCAAACGCACACAACAAAAAACGAAACAAAAGCAAAGAACTGAACATAAATCTGTGATTTAAACTAATCAATTTCCACCTGAACAGCCATGCCTGCCTGAGATATCCTGCTTAGCCGCACCCAATCCTCACCATTTAAATGACCTAAGTACTTATCTCTGGTTAACTCTGGCGAATTAAAATAACCTAATTTCTTAAATTAGCAACTTTGTTTTCAACTTTGACTGGGTGCCATTTTCGATAGGGTTAAGATAGAGACCTCTAATTTGTGCCATTCTTCTTCATTTATCAAGCCCTTTAAAATGAGGTATCATTTGATGGGGATTTGTATTTAGGATTATTGAATTACCCTCTCAACCCCCCATTTTGGGATAAGGGGTGAAATGGTGGGTTACACCAAAATTCATCTCCCTATGTCATATAGAGATACCCCGAAGCTCATTTATTTATTTCTACTTGTTCTAAAGTCAAGTAGGTGGGACATTTTGGACACCTGGTATTTGTATTTTTTATCCACGGTTTATAATTCAGTTGAAGCGATTTGAAACCCCCATCCAATTACATTTATATTAATATCATCTCTAAAATATGCCCCATCTTTTAATTGATAACAAAGATGTCTGTGCTTGTGTGATGAATGGAAGCCTCAGCTGATCAAACACACCTTTGCCCCGTGTCTTATCGCATTTTGCAATCCGAACAGCTGACTCTCCCTTCAACCCACGCTCAACAGATAATGTAACAGAATGCTTCTCGGCTAACAATTCACATTCCCTAAACCGACGCAGGTTTGAATTTATAATTTTTTTTTAGGTGCTGCAAAGCCTGCCCCTCTAGAAATCGATAACGTCTACGATATCTTGAAATGATTTCACAAAGACGTCAAAGATAATTGACCTTGACATTAATTCACACAGCCTCTAAACTGTGTTTGCAGCGATTGTCATCCTTTTATTTTTCGAGATCTCGAGTCAATTTTCCATGTATTACGACTCGATTTTGAAAACTGTTGAAAGCATTATTCGTACGCAGAAGTTATTTTTCAATGTCAACTAAAAGGGCTTTTAATATGGCTGTCTATGTAATGGTTAATGTTGAGTTTTAGACGAACCTAATTCAGTATTCGTTTTAATTTATTTATACCTTGACGTGTTTTTATGGGTATTTATATTTTTTTTAATCCTGATAAAATTTAACTAAATACTGTTTTTATCTTTACAATATAGGGAAGCTACTGTAATGGGTCCGAACATAAAGATCAGTTGTTTTGAAATATTTACGTATTTTAAAGGCGCTACAGTAGTTTTACACTAAAGTGTATTTATAAAATGATATACAGGGTGTTCCCAAACCATTCTACCAATCTCTACCAAGTTATTCAGCTGGTCAAAACTAGCACATATACAAAATGAACTTGTGTCCTATCTTGCTTAGTTTAGAAGTTGTCTGTATGCGTTTTTTTTACAATTATTAACTCACGAACAACGGTTTAAGATAAATTTATGAAACTCGTAACGCTTATGTATCACATTGGTTTACACAAATTTGCAAAATGTTATTTCGCGGAAGTTATCCGTTCCAAGATGGCGGCGGTTCAAAGTTTTCAGAAGTAAATATCGAAAAAACTTTTAAAAGATTTTACGAAAACTAGGGGACCCCGTTCAACTTTATTTTTGACTTCATGAATTTGTGCCCCTGGAAGTTATGCAATACGTCTCCGCTACGCAATACACGGCGCCTGGAAGTTATGCAATAGTCACAGCTACGCAATTCACGCATTTAATCTATTCTAATTACTTTATAATTTTGAGAAGTAAACTATTTTATATAATAGCGATTTATTTTTCTTCTTTCCCCGCTAATTTTTCCAAGCTCGTTCCCTTGGCAGTGGTTTCGCTAGATAGTAGCTCTTCTTATTACTTTATAATTATGAGAAGAAGAAGTAGAAAAACGTTTTTATATAATAGAGAGAAATGTTAAGTTACAAAATATGTTGACAATTGAAAGGCAAATCTAATGATGAAGTATCATTTTTTATCATTGAGAAAATACAAAAAATTCTGGTGGAAAGTTATCATTTAAACTACTTTCAGCTAGAATTATTGTACTTTGATAGTTATCCTTAACTCGATGATAAGACGTGATACGCCATTGGATTTGTCTCTGAATGGTCGACATTTTTTTTATCTTAACATTTTTTCGTAAAATCATTATGTTAGATAAAAATATTTAACTTTGAAAAGTTTGAACCACCGCCATCTTGGACGTTTAACTTCAGCAAAATAAAATGTATCTAATT
>JAGFPH010009797.1:22624-44454 GCA_018207615.1 Philaenus spumarius | reverse complement strand
CAGCACTGCAGAGGCTGAATTTCAAAATGGTACTTACTTAAAAAACACTCTTTGTAGAAACGATTTTAAGGAATTTATTCTTATGAGGACTAGACCGAATTTTGTCAAAGATAAAAAAGAAGTAATTTTTTAAGTCTCAACACATTTGCTCCCTGTGTGAAACCATATTTTTTTATAATGGGATGAATGAAACTGATTCCGCCTTCCCTGTATTAAAAACTATGCTTGAAGCCTCACTGTACAATTTTTACACTACATTTGTTACAGTAACTTACTTTATCAACCATTAATTTATATTATTACGAGGGTCATTCAATAATTAAAGAAACAAATATTTCTGGGGAAAAAACTGTTGGTAGGGCAAGTTTAGTACTTTTATGGCTTTAAGTTGGCATCACTGGCATGAGCCTTGACCAGCTGATGGATCAACATTGCTGTGTTTATAACCTCAAAAATACATTTAATGATGGCGAGCCCACTTGAAAATTCCACATTAATTTGAACAATGTTCTGTTATTCGTTTTTTTACTTGCTGAAGATGAAAAACCAGTGAACGTATACTCTAGAATAACTAAAGTGTATGGTGAAAGTTGTATGAATTGTGCAAATTTTTACAAGTGGGTAGAAAAGTTCAAATATGGTCGAGACTCAGTGACTGACAAACATCATTCTGGCCGACGGTGTTTTGGGACGCTGAAGGTCCAGTTTTTGTAATTATCTCGAAGAGCAGCGTACAATAAACAGCCAATACTACTCAGATATGCTTTTGAACAAGGTGAAACCGGCCACGAGAGAGAAACCGATCTCAGAGGAGAGGTGTGATTCTCCAACAAGACAACGCACGTCCTCATACTGCTCAACTAACACGTGAAACCATCGACAAAATGGGCTGGGAAGTACTGCCTCATCCCTCTTACAGTCCCGATTTAGCACCTAGTGATTTCATTTCCATTTGTTTGGTCCACTGAAGGAGGCATTACGTGGAAAGAGGTTCCGGGATAACGAGGACGTCAAAAGGTTTGTGGGAAATAGGCTCAAACAGCTAGATAAAGAGTTCTTTACAGCCGGTATGAAAAAGCTTGTAGTCTGTTGGAACCAGAGTATAAATGATCAAGGGGATTATGTTGAAAAGTAGAAAAAGCATTGTTTTGTAAAAATAAACGGTTTTTTCTCCAGACCAATTTGTATCTTTAATTATTGAATGACCTCGTATTTAAAACTACAGTGGACCCAAGGCATGAGCAATGGTTTATTCTTCAGTACATGCAGTAATATCGCTAGCCCCATCACTCAATTAATGAGTAATGTATTTCCAAAATAATATAGTGATTTTGAAATAATCCCATGATCAAATAAAAATATACAATACATTATTTCTACACATATCTATTTATGTCTGGCTTTGCTTCCGACTGAACTGTTTTTAACATGTTTTAATTGTTGACATAAAAGTTTTCTAAATTGTTTGATATGCTTGTAATTTAGATCCTAGACCATAAGATGTCTTCAGATATGAGTTATGTTGCCTACCTATGTCATTCTTAGTGCATTTTAAAATAACGGATTTTTATTAGAACAGCCATCATCGTCTCCCAATTACTTTGTTACATTGAAGATCGATTGTATTACTTTAACATAATATATAAAGAGGAAATGTTTTATATTCACTATTACTAAATCATCTTAAAATATCTTCCCTTTGGCATAGAAATATAATTAACATGAAGTGTAAAATACTATATTTCATAAATACCTGTACTTGCGTAGATACTGCTACAGTCCTTTTTATTCTTTCTAAATTACTTAGATGACGTACGTTTCGCTCGACAATGCCTGATTGAGGGGGCGACAATCAATCAAAATTCATAAAATAATATTAGCATTATTTTTAATAATGCACGTCATAATATTACATTTAGTTCAACAGAATAACACGTCACATTAAAAAGAAAAGCTGTTTATATTTTTACATAAACCAGCGCACGGGTTTATTATAGTTCATTGATAAATTAGTGTTAATCTCGCCAACTGTACATGTGTTCGTCCCTGCGCCAGTACTGAATGCGTATTACTGTGCGAGACAGGTTTTCACAGCGCTGAAAGTTTCACACAATACACAGTGGTTGCGTTAGCGATTTTTAACAGTAATTTAAGTGTTTTTTTCTATAAAATAAAGTATTTGTCAAATGCAAAAGCTTTTTAACATTCCATTGTACAAGATATTGCACTTTGAGTTAAATTTTATTGTTTGCAAATAAATGGTAAAACATGCCTCTAATAATTGTTGAAGAGTTTCTGAACTTTGTTGAACTTTCAGCGCTCCTAGCGGTTAAACGGTTAAGTTTATCAAAAAAACACCAAGAATAAAAATGTCTTAAAATAGCATGTAAAATCCAAATCCGTTATAAAAAGTAGCGGTTTCCATTAGAAATTTCAAAGTTGACCGCCATATTGGAAAATGGCGGCCATTTCAAAATATTTTAACTACATATTTTTTAATTTCTCATAAAACAAGGAAAGGTTCCCCATTTAAAGTTTGCTGTAAAATTAATACTTTCTGAGATCCCAATGGGGGCCCATTAAAAAAATCACATAAAATAGAAAATGTTTGAGAGGCTGTATCTCATAAACGGTTGGGTTTAGGGAAAAATACAAAAGAATAAAAATGTTTTAAATTTGTGTCCCCAATCGAAATTCAACTTAAAAATACGGGGTTTTCATTTAAAAAAAATAAGTTGGCCGCCATATTGGAAAAATGGCGGAGTTTTTGGAAATTTTAACCCTTCCCACGCGGCAAACGAGTATAACCGCAACAGTAGACTTTGACCCAAACGCGTATTACGGCTAAAGTCGCAAAAATATATTTTCCCCTCTGGTTAATTAGATAGTTCACTAAAGTTCCGGTAGAATGCAGAGGCATGTCCGCTGTCTATTTACGAAGAGAAATATGTTTTGTTTAATGTTATACGCCTCAAGACAGTGGAGGGGGCGTTATTATGTCTGGAAATGCCCGGCGGCGCGTGCATTCTATAGCTTCTACAGCGCGTATAACGGCTAAACTCGCAGTCGGGGCCGGATTTAGCATGGGGCAAAGTGGGCCCGTGCCCATAGCGGCGAATTTTTAGGAGCGGCAAAATGGCAAAACTGGAATTTGGGAAATAATATTACAGAACTGTACTATGTTTTAGAACAAAACTAAAACTCCATTCCAGTTTTACAACAGAATGGGTATGAGCGTCTGACATAGATGTAGTCATGAATGAGTTAATGCTAAGTTATTCATTTGACTCAAACTAAATGTACGCCTGTATAGATCGAGGACTTTAGCTGTGCGCGCAGGAATCAGTTACCCGTACTGGACGGGGGGTGGGTGGAGAGGGGCGTCTTTTCTACAAACATTGAGTGACTCACCGGGCACAAAAACCGGTTAACGCTACCTGGCCAACATCCACTCTGTTTTATGCACGTGTAGTAGGTGCCTGGTCGTGCGCACAGCTAAAGTCCTCGATCTGTACACTGACGTGTTTGTGAGTGTGTGTGAGAGATAGATGAGGCCACTGCTTCGTGCATCCTCAGCTCTGTTCGGCGGCGAATCAATAAACTTCGTGCCTTCGGCTAACACCGAGAAAGGCGAGAAATCACAGTTGTCTGTTTTGTCATTCTTTCAGTTCAGTCTTATTGTTGTTTGCTTTTCACTATCATCATTTTTTCACTATTCTTGTGCTGCAGCACAACTCTTCAGTGCGATTCATTCAGTGTAAAACTGATTTACTGTACTTTTGTTTTAAAAGTTTTAAACGAAGTAGCCTATAGTAGTGTAGTGTGTTTTAAAGAAAAGTGTTTTCAAACTCAACATGGATGGACGTAATTGTTTAAACTGTATAATGTATAATAAACTTGAAATACGTGATTTGAAATTGATGTGTCTTTTATTATTTTGCAAAACCACTTCTGAATTTCTCCTTGTAATAATTACGTAATAACGTAATTAAATTTGTAAAAGTAAAATTAGATTTAGCCCCGTCACCTCCTGTTGGTGTAATCATGCAGAAATATAATGAAAATTTAGTATAATATTTCTCTAAAGATGAAACATTTATTTGTTTGTAATTCAAACTACATATATTACAACCGGAAACATTGTAGCACTGGTTCGTTGATTCCGTTTTACGTGTTTTTATACCTTGTGTTGTTTTTATTCAATTGATAGCAAGGCAGCTCAAACTCCTCGAGAGTTCTTGACTGAATTTATTGAACTATATCGGAGTTTTACCTGCTTGTGGCTCATTAAGAGCAAAGAATACTCCGACAGAAATAAAAAAGACCATGCGCACATAGCGCTCGTTCAAAAATACAAGGAGTTTGATCTGTTGGCAGGCAGAAACACTGTTGTTAAAAAAATGAATGCATTGCGTACGGTTTATAAGAAAAAACTATCAAAAGTTAAATATTCATCAATGAAGATTGGACAAGAAATCCTTGCATGTAAACAGTACTCACACTTTCGATTTATTGTAACGATAAATTTTTACGATTTATCGTAGCGTGTACACCGGGCTTTAAGCTCAATGGTGCTCGACCGGGATATTTTGACAATAATATAGAGATACCTTTGGATTCGTCACGATTTTAACTTTCTAAAACTACCATCCAATCAAACGTCACTTGCATAGTTCCAAAGATATGGAATTAATTGTCTGTAAACCTTTGTAATTGGACAAATTTCAACGAATAAAACAGTATATTTTGAGTTCGAGATATCTTTTATAATTCAAATTATTTCAATAGACTTTTTTATATCTATTTATAGACCAAAGTTCAATCTTTCGTTTGGTGTAAAGCAAACTATATTTACTCTAAAGGTTTTGTTCGTACAGTTCTGAGAAATACTGACGAATGGGAAATTCAAAACACGACTTTCTCACGCTCCCGAAGTAGCACTTCCAACGGGTTTTCACCCAGAACGTTGTTTTTGATGCGTCCGTGAGAAGTTCAATTCGTTTGATCTAATTTAGTGATTCAAGTAAAACTAAGTCAAATACTTTTATGAAATAATAATTTACAAGTATACAGTTCAATTCTTTGATTTATTCTCTACACTTTCTTATAATAATATTTCATATTTGGGCAAGGAATATATTCGTAAATTACTATTCATACTAGGCCTAGTTTTGTTGGGAGTCTTTGAACTGGTGTTTTCAAAATAAGAAATTTGAAATTGATAAATATTTTTATACAGTTCTATTCAGGACTAAATTACGAAATTTTTTACATTTACGAAAAAAGTACAAAAAATGTTTACTACTTTTTATGTAGGCCTAAAGTTAAACTTTTTCCTTTCATTACTAAACATTTTTATTTCTTGAGCTAATAACTTTGTAAATTTTACATCAATCATTTTTTTACTGGCATATATAAATTATTATACAAATTTTTTTACTGGCATATATAAATTCTTTGAACCTTTCTCTACAAAAAAAAAAAAAAAAAAAAAAAAAAAAACTATTGAACAGTTTTGGATTGGTTTATAATTACTATATTTGGCGAATTTTTGAAGATATGCTTGCACACGCACCGAAATGGCCTGACTTCAGAAAAGCGATAGCGTTAACACTTCTAGTGTTAATTGTGGGGAGGGCGGCAATTTTGGGGGGCCCATAGGCGCAAAATATGTAGATCCGGCCCTGCTCGCAGTCACACTAGTCTGATGTGACATACTAATAATTGTAAAATATTGTTTTTTAACAGTAACTTGTATTTTGTATATATTATTTCATAATATTACTGCTAGAATTTAAAAATAATCAAAAACTAAAATTTGTGTTTTTTAGAAAACAAGTTTTTTGACTATTATTTTGTTTTACGTAATAAAAATTTTAAATGCAACCAAAAAGCAATTATGATATTTTTAAAAATTACCCTTTCACATACAAAACAAAAACAAAAATTAACTTTGAAGAAAAAACTAAAAAATGTTTAAGTTATTTCAGCGTTGGGGTAAAATAAGGCAAATTTTATTCAGCGTGCGAAGGGTTAATATGGTATTTTTAATGCAAGGGAAAAAGTAGGGAAGGTCCCCCATTTAAAGTTTGTTGTAACTTTTATAGTTTCCGAGATCCCAATGGTGGCCATCTTGAGTTGATCACCCTGTATACCGTGCGCATATGATATATCCAGGGTGCCCCTAAAAACCGTAGCGGGCTATTTAGGATCGTATTGTACACATTGAAATAAATAAAAAATGTTCAGTAAAACTTTTTCGAATTCCGCTTAGTTTAGTCGCAATCGCCATTTTGTTTTTTGTACAAAATAATTCATATCTAGAGAACTGTTTGACTGATGAGTTCATATTGGGCATGAAGTTTAACTTAAGAATGTTATATCTCAAGAAAAATAAACAATTTTATTCAATCATGTGTTTCAAAATGGCGGCTGTTTGAAAATTTCCAACCTAAATTACTCAAAAACCGTACATTTTAACAAAAATTGTCAAGACACATTTTTTGTAGCCCTATCGGATGACGGATAATAGGTAAGTTAAAGATAATGAAAGCAAATGTACATACAATATTGTACTATTTACTTTGTTGGTATAGGATGCCGGGTTGAACAAACCACATAACTTTACTATTATTCTGTCAAATGCTACTAAACTAAGCCGAATTCGAAAAAGTTTTACTGAACATTTTTTATTTATTTTGATGTGTCCAATACGATCCTGTTTTTAGGGACACACTGTATAAAAAACTTTTCTTTTTTTAATGTGACGTGGTATTGTGTTGAACTAAATTAATGTAATATTATTACGTGCATTATTCAAAATAATGCTAATATTATTTTATGAATTTTGATTGATTCGATAATGCCTGATTGAGAGGCAAAACGTACGTCATCTAAGTAATTTAGAAACAATAAAAGGACTGTGAGCAGTATCTGCGCGAGTACAGGTATTTATGAAATATATTATACCCAGTCTACTAAGGCAAAGAAAAGTAAAAATGTAAAGTACTATTTTATTTACAACATTTTACTTAAATGCATAAAACTAAACTTAATATTAAATTAGTTTAATTCAAGTTTTATCATACAAGACAACATGTTTCTTGACGTCTTGATTCATCCAATCAGAACTACAGACATAATAAAATTTATACTGCTGATCAATAAACAATAAGATGTTCATTAACTACAGTGCTTAAAACTGATACACTAATTTTATTATTTTATTTGGCAACTAAGGGTTATGGTTGCTTGAATTAAATCAGATAAATTTAACAATTATTAATTATAAATCTTTTTTATACCAATAATAAAACAACAACAACAATTATAAAAAACCTGATTTAAACATTAAAATAATTTATGGTTTATAAAATAGGAATAAAAAGCAAACCCACTCTCATGTACAGAGTTTAACCAACTAATCGTGTGATAGGTAAAGTGGGCATCCGAATGGTTTCAACTCAAATCACACTATTTTGCATCTTAAGAATCTAATTAAAGCATTTCTTGCAAATCTTAGTGTTCCAAAAGGTATATTTTAGAGGTCAAGTATTACATCATTTAAAAAAATGTTTTGACCTACTTGGTACTGTTTGAAAATGGTGCAGTAACAAGATGTAAATACTAACTTAAAGAATTGTAGACGTTATCTCGATTGCAAAATGTGCTGTTTCATTGGTTTAAAACTGTCCAATTGCAAGGGTTTACAGAAACCTTTGTATTTTGGAAAGTATAAAAGTGACGTCTGATTGGAAGGCAGTTTTAGAAAGATAAAATCTTGATGAATCCAATGGTATCTTTATATTATTGGCCAAATATTTCTATTGAGCTTTAGAGACGAGGGAAAGTTGAGTACAGTTGCTTTGTGATTCAAGCGCGGCAACAGGTTTACAGAAAACAACAATTTTAAAACGATGATTACATATGTAAATATACGTTTTAGAAAAAAAATTTAAATACAAAAAATAAAGTTTTAATAATTTCCTTTTCAACGGTTTTTGATTTATTGTGATTTGATGAGTTTTAGTGGGTGAAATATTCATTACAAGTAGAGTTGTCAAAGTTGATATATTTCAAGTACCCCACCCCCTTGAAGACTTCAAATTGAGTGGTTTGACAGTACAAGGGTTAAAATGATGTAACATTTGACCTATATTTACATTTGAAATGTATTCAAAAATCACCCCTCTCCAAAATATGTTTTTTGGGGTCCTGAGATTTGGAGAAATCATTTCTTTATTTGCGAAGTAGTGGGTTTCATTTGAGTTTCTAAACTAATTCGGTCGCTAGCTTTACCTACAACCGGGTGGTCAGTTAGACCTGTATATAAATATAAAGCCATTCTTTAAGAAATATTTACGAACTTGTAATACCTAAAATACTGATAACTTAAATAATTTAATACTAGAATGTCTATTTTTTAAAGAATCAGTATAAATACAATTATCCCTTCAGATAAATAAGTTAATTTATAATAATAGTAAGTTCATAACTTTACTTTTCATGAACAAAATGTAGATTAATTGATCTTAAAGACGAATGTTTTACGTTTGTAAAAGTAGTAGAACATGAAAATATTCTTACGTATGTTTAAAACAAGTACATAAAATTACATTGCTATTACCGGAACATGATTATTTGTCTTTCACTGTGAAAATACTTCAGTTATAATCATAATTTGTATTAAACTCACTCGCTGTTTCCAAACTCACAGAACAATTATATTAAAACACAGATGCAAGTCAACATTCAGAATGAATAACAAATACACTATTTTCCGTTTTAAAATCCAATTTGTTTATTTTCTAAAATAAAAGGAGTTCACTATGATTAAAACTAATAACACACATTTCATGTGTGTAATGTAATATCAGGAAATTTGTGTTTATGTATGTGCAAATATTACATAACACAAAAAAGAACACAATGAATATATTAGAGGTAATTCAGATTTATACAGAATGCAAAAACAACCCTAACATGTTGAATCATAAATTGAGTGTTTCTTCCAACCCAAAATAAAAAGATAAATTATACAAAATGGTCAAACTGATCATCGCTGCTCCCGTCCAGTCTTCTTAATTTATTTTTACATGTTCAACTCTGCAAATTGTTTATGGGTATAAAGAACTACTTGTTTATGCTACAGTTGATTTTTCATCTCCTCTGGGCTGAATCAACTTATTCAAACTTAGAATAAGGCTCATTTAACATGCAGCATATCAAAACTTTGAACAGTCATAACTTTTTTCAAGATCATCCATTTTTCATTTTTGTTATGTCGTTGTGTTTGTCTCATCAAGACCTTTAAAATGATATGCATAACAACCCATGCTTACATTTAAGATTTTTCACCGACTCCTGACGGGCCGTCCCCCAGAGGAGGTGAAAAATCAGCCATATTCTAAAAAAGTAGTTTTTTATACCCATAAACAATTTGCAAAGTTTCAATTGTGTAAGTGGAACCTGGAAAAAGATATTGGGTTGTTCCGGGACTTTTTGCCACCCCTGTATATATGTATTCATGTGTTCGCACTCTCATGATCGCATTTTTCGTACGATTTGGTTAAATCGATTGGTACACAAGTTAATTGTCTAAGTCACCTGGACGAGTTCGTTAGCAAAAAAATCCAACAATCGGAAGCAAGTTATTTGACTAGAAGTAGCAATATTTTGAGATTTTTCTAAAATAAATTTTTATAAATTTTGCTAAAATAAAAAATTGTGCTAGAATAAATTTTTTTTGGGTTTTATTAAAAAAAAATAAATACAAGAGATTATTCTGCACAAGTTTTTTTTTACACGGCCTACTAGCACGTCTGGTTTCCCCAAAATTGATTAAAATGTAAAATAGCATAAAGGTATCCGCTCCAAATCCACATGAGGACAACTTTTGATCTGAGATCGCAAGGTCGAGGTGTAAACTAGCAAAGCGCAGTCCACAATTCGAGGCCGCAAGGGTCAAGGTACAAACCTTTTTTGCTGCGAGCAGAACGATGCTGGAGGCTGAGGGGCAAACCAATTCTAGTAATATATTTAGTACATGCAGGCAGGCTGCTATTCAGCGCCTTTGTGAGTAGACCAATTTCCAAAATAATTGATTGTAACCCTAAATATAAATTCAGTTTTGGAAATACAGTGGTTCAGCTGTGTGATTGAATTATTTATTTTTTTTTAAATTTAAGACAAAATAGTGTCTTGACAATATTTAAGAACAGAGTTGAGGGTTTATTTTAACAAGGAATATACATAAATATTGAACTCCTTTCCTAAAAAAACAAATTAGATTTTAAAATATATACATAATGTATAAGGCAGTGATTACATAGGATATTAGTATGATCACAGTTAGATACATTGGATTGAAATGACTGACAGAAGTAGGCTTCACACATACACTGCTCTAAAGGCTATATCTTAATTAGTTTATGACAAAAGTGAAATTTTAGAAGAAATTATAAGTTATACAGAATCCCTATAATAGGATAATGTATGTAGAATCATTAAATGTGGGCTACTTTTGTTTCTCGAGTTCTAGTTAAAAAAATTGTTAATTATAGACAAACTTATAACTTCTATAAACTTTGAGAAAAATTCAGACTGTTTCAAGCAAATATAGTTGAGCTTAACTCATGAGAAATATTATTTTGTTTAAATAAAACACAGAACTCAATTCTTACAAAAATACCTTGTATTTTTAAACACATTTCAACGACAAAGTCGTCATCTTCAGTCATTTGAGCTGCAACTAAATTATAACTACCTAAACAAGGTGTTATGATACGTATTTATACCCTCTCGTAGGGTGTGGTCTTAGTTTACAAACAACCAATAGGGTTAACAATAACAACATAATAATACAAGGTAACCTATAGCCTTATAGTTAAAATTAATACAACAATATTATGTTTAAAATAAAGAATAACGAGAATGAGTGGTTCGTTTCTAGGATAATATGTTAACTTACATGATTACAAAACATTTGTAATGCAATAAAAAAATTATAATACTAATAAAAACATAAACTTATTATTTTACAAACTACATGTTTTGCAAATACATCCATGCAAAAATAAACAATATTACTACAGCAAAAAACCATGTAGATACGAATATGGCGGTTAAATTGCATGAACACAGACTGTGAGTGATATTCAAATACAGAACTAAAATAACTCCTTGTTTAGTTAGTTATAATGTAGCTTAAATGTCTCTGAAGATGACAACTTTGTCGTAGAAACGCGTTTGACTATTATACGTATTTTTGTGAAAATTTTGTTCTGTGTTTTTATTTTTAGAAATATCAAATTTTATCTGCCTCCAAAGCACCACCATAAGTTGAAAATAGCAGAAGTTCAAACATTTGTTTTGAAAGCTTTTCCATCAATATAAAATATTTCCCTATGTTTAGTTTTTGAAAACATAAACAGAGAAGATATTTCACAGCTTCATTAAACAATTTGTTTAAACTAAACACATTTTTTTTAGTGATACCGAGCAGGTACATAGTTTATTTTCCAAATATTTTTATTCCCAATCAAAAAATCAATCTAGCATAGAATAAAACCAGTATTATAAATTGGATCTATTATATTATTTAGTAAAACAAATTATTGTAATAATTTCAGTTACAAATTTTTTTTAAAAAAAGATCATGGCACTTAAAAACTTATTAGTTTTAGAATTTAATCGCTAGAATACAACAGAAAAATAACAGACTTAAATTGCACATGTTACAATAACATTTTCTCTCTCTCTAATATTTGAAATACATTCTTCCTTCTTTCTTTATACAGATTGCCCAGGTTAGTTATTCCGTGGAATGCTGTAGTAGCACCTGTGCATATATTTCATTTGAAATATTTATCTACATTCTAATAACTATAAAATATTTTGTTACCACGTTAAATTTCTACATTTCGGTAAACAACAACTTTGATGAAGCAAATAACTCTTTAATCGTATTAATTGTAATTGGTTGAGAGTTAAATTGTTCAAGGCTAATCCAAATTGTTTAAAATTATTTAAAAAAATATTACATGTATTTTAAAGCACACATGCAATGGTTATAAAACTTTCAAAGATTTTAACCTGATATTTAGCATGAGTTGAAGCTTGGACCTCAATGTTTAATACATCCTAATGAATCCTTAATATTTTAAGGTCCTAACAAGTTTAACCTAGAACAATTTGTACCTGTTCATAATAGAGACAAGTAAATTTTAAATAAGTAACAACATCATAATCTATATATTTCTTAATCTAATGTTTCCTAATATAGATATAGCCTTTGTTAGTTAAATTTATTTACACAGGAAAATATACAGACACACAGTTGAATATTATGCAAGTTAAAAGTAAAGAGGATTTAAGTAAAATAAAATAAACCTTCTGCCAGGTAAGTATGGATAATGGTACATGATGTACAGTACAGCAATGATATGTAGAACTTACAAGAACAACATGTTGACCCAACAAGTCAATAGCTTGTTTTTTAATGTAGAAACTTTAGAATGTCTAGTAGCATATTCTCACATACAATTATCAAAATACAATTCTGAAAGAAGACACATTAGGTGTCAACATTGAGGCAGCATACAATTTTGAATGAAAAATCAATGTTTTTAAATTCTTGTGGCAAATAATTTTAACCAGTAATTTTTGGTTTGCAGCCCCTATCCCTAGTTATGCAATTTAACTGTTGTGTTTTAATATTGCATGTAGGTTTATTAAATGAATCATCCTGTTTTAAGTTTAAAGGAAAACGATTAGAATATATGTATATTTAAAAATGTATGAAATTATAACTTTTTTCCTAATAAATCAATAAAACTCCAAATTACGCATACAATAATAATACTGCTGAGTGTGCTAAGATTTAATTAAGTATAGTTAGATATTAAAAATTTTATTTTTAGCATTTACTAAATTATTTTACAAGTTGTTATCTTCTTCTGAACTAGCATCACTATCATCAATATCACCTCTCTAATATTCACTAATCTCACTAAACGAATCCTTCTATTCGGAGTCGCCATTACAGCCACTAAGCGGGTAATTCAAAACCATTTATAGCTCGGCTGTATCCAAGGGTCAACAAGCACAGTTTGCCGAGGCTCGGATAAATTGGAAGATACAAAAGGCATAATATAAATATCACTGTTTTTACAAATTCTCTAACAATGTATACTAAAAACTTACACAATTATTATTACATTCATAAAATCCAAACATAACTTACTTTTGCATAACATAACACAACTTATTACTTTTCAAACATAATAAGAAAATAAAAATAATATAATTGCCTAAAAATCACCAGCCTTTTTGCCAAAATTATATTATAACATGAACATTTTAACTCGCCTTAAACTCAATGTTCTACACTAACAAATGACAATAATATCAGTGGGAAGAAACTATACACTAGCTAATGGGATCATTGAAAGGAGGTGACAGCCCCAATACAATTCCAATCATACATTGCATGAATAAAAAACATATTTTTCATAACTTTTTCACAAAATTCCGGATTTTTACAGTTTTTAAAGTAAGTTATAAGAGTACCTCTAACACCATTGATTTAAAAAATGTTTGCTACAGTACATTCAGAAATAGAGGGGAGGAATTGAGTTTTTAGCAACATTTTCTGTAAAATTTCACGACACAATATCTATACATGTAATAAAATCTTGTTGGTCTGTCTGTGACGGCATCAACTGAAAACGGCTAAATGTAGAAAGCTAGGGTTTCAGCCATTAGATGCAATATTTCTTTGGAAAAATCCACATTTGGTTCGAAAGTTGTAATGTCAAGTGACCAAAGACGACTATTTCGCCCTCTTTTGGCAACGTTTCTGGTTATAACTTTAGATTGGTAGCACCTATATTAAATTTCTTAATGGTCAATCAAATTCATGTGAGTTCTTTCAAATGGTCAATGAGCTGATTTTGTAGTTGCATAGTTTAGAAGTTTTAACATAAAAATTGTGCGATTTTCTTAACCCTCCAAGTACTACCGTCGCATATGCGATGTATAAAAGTCGCGTTACAGTGCTAATGCACGTTTGCGCAACACATTTTGTAAATGCGTACGACGCCGCTATTTTTAATACAATCGGATGCTTCTATGTATGGTTGTGTTTGGAAAGAGTCACTTTATTATAATTCAGAGTTTCATAGCGATATCAACTCAAACAAACCTTCGGCAGAATTGTCAAATCAACTATCTAGTCGTGTAGTATGCGTAGATAGACGCTCGGAACTCAGATTTTGTTTGTTTATCCACTAGTTTTTATTCATTTTTGAAGTAATTATGACTGAACTTCAAGTATAATAGCAATTTAAGTGCTATTAGAGGTGCGTTTGAAAATAGCGACTTTTAGAGAATTTGAACTGTAAATATTTTTTTTCTTCTTGTATATAATGTGTGTGTTATTCCTTTATAACAAATTAAAACCATAAATATTGGGCCTAGACAGTACTTTTATATCTTTAGAGGCAAGTTTTTCTTCTTTGGGCGGAAAAGTCATTTTTTTGTAGACAAAAAGTTTTTTTACAGCAAAGTAGTAGTGTTATGTATATTTCTATTCACCATAAAATTGTGCAACTTTTGGCTATATTTTCAACATTACTTTTGTTTACATATTTTGAGTGAGTGGTTTTAGAACACGAAAATTGTTTTCTTTTTTCTTTGGTCAACAAAAAAAAAAGTATAAAAATTATAAGGTAATCCTGTTAAAGCTATTTACTGTAAAGAGCATGTAATTGTGATTAAAATGATGTATAATAAGTCTTTCTTTACTGTTAGTGAGTATTTTATAATGATTTTAGTTAATAAGTATGCACGGAACCAAAAAAAAAACCCTTAGCACTAAAGAGCAATATAGTCAGCACTTGGAGGGTTAAATATTTTGGTTTAAAAACTTTTTAACCAGCTGTAGCTTTTCAACAGTAGGTTTTAGGAACAATCTGATACAACCTTGGCGATTGGAAATTTAATTCTCTACAACTTTCATATTTTAAAATTTTTCTCCAACGTAAGACCCCAAAAATGAAAATCAGTTTGATAGTTTTGCTTAAAGGTATTTTCAGCCCCCTATTTCAGCATGTAGACAAAGTCACAAGTACAACTAGTTAAATAAATAAAAAAATATTTTAATACCCTCAAACGAAAGCCTTTTCAAATGATACCCCTCGCAACAGTATGTGCACGCATACATTAATCAGTTCTCCAACTACAAATAAAATAAAAATATCTGAATAAATTCATTTTAAAAAAAGGATAGGCCTATACATTTAAAACTTAAAAAAGTGGCAGTTTTAAAACTTAAAACTTTCCCTTTGAGAATAAATTGCTAATTTTAGTAAAACAAAATGCATAAATTTATATAGAGCATTAATTAAATAGTAATTTTTGAATGCTATATAATTTGTAGTTCTCCTTATTAGCTCCAAAACAGTTAGACATTCTAAAGTTTACAAAAAACCAATAGATTAATTTATAGCTTAATATAAAATTTAACACAGAAATTTTAACAAACAACAACCGATTAACAAAATCTATTTACAAACAAACAGATAAACCTAATATTTAAATAACAATACAAAAACATTTAAGAAACAATATATTATAAACTATTGCTTGACTATACTTATCACATGAAATGAACAAGGCCTGTCTGCAAAATCAGGATCGAATTAGTGGTTAGCTTATGGTGATCTTCTCTTGCAAGATTTGGTAATAGCAAGCCTAAACAAAACAAGGTAAAAATGTCAGTAATAATTACTTTGAAAAAATACACAACATTAAGAAAATATAATTTTAAATTAAGTATTAAGTGCCTATTTACATTTGACTTAAAATTTCAGTTACAAATTTCTTGAAAACAACTATGGTAATTTATCTAATAATCATGATAAGGTAATTTTTTTTAAATCTGGCTTATACATGAAAAATATTTATTGCTGAGCTATATAATATGGTATAACATAGGAGGTATTGTAAACTTAGCATTATCAAGCTTGATTCATAGAAATGCAATTTTGGGTAAACTGTCATTTAAATCTATCTTTTCATATCTGCAATGATGTTTAAGCCACACATTATACTTGGTTACTGCAACTATTAATTTACAGTCCTAATGATACATTAAATCTGCCGCCAGTCGCTAGCGAGTACACAGTACTGTACAGTTTACAAGACGAAAGTGTTTTCAACCTGATCAGTTGCGAAATTTTCAATTCTGTCGTGTGTTGTAATGTATAGAAGCATTTAAAACACAGTAGTTTTTGTATGACTTTGTACAGTAATGATTCTGGAGAAATACCAAGTGGGCCTAGTCATGAAGAAGCCTTTATAGCATTTAACACAGTCATAGAGTAGTACGAAAAACAAGAAGAAAGTGGCCCAACTCAATTTCTTTTGTCTTCATGATTTGGCAGCAAAAAAAAGACAATCTAGCTTAGTTCAAAAAACCATTAAAGATTTCTTTTGACTTTTTAATAGCCTACTGTAGTACATTACTAGTTTTATGTACAGTTCTTATACTCTACTGTTTAAATAAACACATTTAAAAATAAATGTTCATAACAAACTTTTTATATTATGTATTTCCCCAATTTTTGCCTTTAGAAATAAAATACAACTTTAAATTCAGCGATTTTCTAACGAGATTGAATTATCCGAACAAATTGATTATCCGAACCCCCCTCGTTCCCAATTAGTTCGAATAATCGACGCTCTACTTACTAAAGCATGATATTGTCATGGATAAAAAATACGTAAAGATAAAAATGTTTACCTTTAGCGTAGTAAACATAATGCCTAACTCTCCATGTGCTAATCGAGGCTCCATAAAGTCTTCAACAAAATGTATCTCTGAACCTAGCTGTGACATACGAGATCGTACAACAACAAAATGGAAAACTGGGAACAAATCGTCCATAGTCCATAGATAATCTGTTCCTAATTCAGCTTGGACAGCCTGCAAAAGAAATACACTCAGTAAAACGTCAATACTTGTACATACACGATAAGTTCAAAAACATGACAAAAATATTCCATTTAATTATAGTAAAAATTATTATTAAATATAAATGGACTAACATCTTTAACCCTTTCACGAGTAATGATGTACGGGAATGTCATGAGCTCCTGTTTGCAGAGGAGTGACTTCTAAAGCCTAAAAATGACTATAGGAGTAAAAATCATTCTCTGTAATCATAAAACCTCAAACATATACATATTATGTTATTTATTATGAACGTCTCCACTCCTTTTGTAATATTTGTACATAACGTTCTAGAACACCATTACTTGCCGTACTCTATTAACTGCTTAAAGGGTTAACTATCAATGTGACTTTTGCTTTAAGTTAACTTTTGAATAAAATATTTTGAAAGAATACCAAACACATACCCTTGTCATTTGCTGAAATGTACTTCGAATAACCAGAAGTTTCTCCATAGGACAAAATGTAGTTTTAAGCTGTTGCAATGTTTCCACGGCTATACTGAATGGCTGTTCTGTCCTAAGACCACCTTCTTCACCGATCCAAAACTTTCTGTTAAAACAGGCAACATATCTTGTAAAAAATTAAATTTAATAAGACTATATAAAAAAATTATAGTTTAGTTACAAAAAAAAATATAGTTTAGTTTCAGTTATAGTTTAGTTACTGTAGCCCGTGCATCACTGAGGATGGCGACATTGTCGTTGAAATGCGTTTGAGGTTAGTAAACGTATTTATTGTGAGATTTTGTGTTCAGGTTTTATTTGATCTTAATAAGACTATTTTGCAAAAAGTCATAGACCCAACTTTCACCTCCAGTTACAATAATGGCCATGAAATCTGAATTTGCAAGAAGACAATCCTTCAATTCCCTGCAAACTGAGACTCGATTTTCCTTCTGTTCATCAGTCAAAAGTCTGGGAACAGATTTTGTACTCACTCGTCTCATTTACAAATTATCGGTTAAAATGCTTTGCACGGACCCGTTTGAGATGTTAAGTTCTTCGGTAAGCTCTCGAATAGTCATTCGCCTGTTTGAACGAACAAGTTTGGTCACTTTTTGCACGTTTTCATATGTTTTTGAGGTTAACCCTTTGCACGCGTATTACGTGATTTCTTGTACGGTCATAATGTCGCATCACGCATATTACGGGAAATCTCGTATAATCAATTTTTTATTATTATTGAATAATCTAGTTCGCCAAACTGCCGTAAGAGTGCATGGCGATGTTATTTTGGTGTAGGCCTGACTACTTGATTTACTGGTTGCACAACATTGCTCGTTACGATCGAATTTCGGTTGTCAACCAGCAACCAGGCGCCATTTCGGGGAGTGCGCTAGCGTGTATTACGGGATATCTCGGAACCTCATTCCAGTGTAGTGACGCACTAAGAAATGGTACAGAAAAAATGTTTTTAAGGTTGCTGGAAATCGCCGTTGTAAATTCTTACTTGCTATATCAAAATATACAAAAGCAATATAATAAGAAACCAAAAACTCATGAAGAATTTAGGGACAGTTTGGTACAGGACCTTGTTGCAGAATTTTGCCCAGCAGGGGAAGAGGAAACGGGGATGAAAACCTCAAGGACCTCCTGAAGAAAGATTAGAAGGACGGCATTTCATGGCCAAGAAAACTAGGGGCACAAGATGCCTTGTCTGCTTATAGAAAGGTCTCCGAAAAGAGACCATTTATTTTTGAAAAACTTGTGTATCCAATCCAACTTTGCACCCTGATGAATGTTTTGTATTATATAATACTCAGAAAACATTTTAATCTGTAAAAAATTAAAAAAACATTCAAAAAGGTATGTTTTATTTATTTTTCATTTCCTTATAGATCTTAGAATTCAAATTCAAATAGAACTTTAGACAATTTAATATTTGTTTTTTTTAACTAAATAACACACACTAGTGAAATAGTCTATTTTATATTCAGCGTGCAAAGGGTTAAAGGACATCCCGACAGTTCCTCGTCTTCAACCCACTAATTTCCACTTTTTAATCGCTCATACCATTCGTAAATAGTCTTCAGGAAATTTAACCTTACCGACTTATTTAACCTTTTATTTTTTAGATTGACACATTGTAAAAAGTGTTGTTTTTAAACATGCGAAGATATGTTAAAAACACAACAATTTGAGTGCACTCTTTAAAAATTTCCCCAGACCCCTCGGTATGTTAGAACTCTGGTACTTCTTAATTTAGAAATTAAGACCTGATTAACCGCATATACCCAGTTAGACATAGTTAGTTATTTGTAGTTTCTTTTGCAGAACAAAGTAAACAAAACAAATTGTAAAATTTACATTTTCAATGACTTTTATAACCTCAAAAGAAGTCATTAGTTCTATAACACATAAAACTTAATATTTTGAAGTTATATTATTGTCATTTGTATCAAATTAATCTGTACATGATTTTTCACGGGATCTTACTAGTTAATTCATTAAATAATGGTTGGTGGTTAGCAAAGCTATAGTTCTCTGTGTGTGGATATTAGATGAGGTAAATTGTAAGTGGCCGGCTGTCAAGCTCTGTGAACTCAGAGGCGGGTGAAGTAGTTGTGTTAAACAAGTGATGATGTTCCACAGCAAGAATGTTACACTACATTAAAACGTAGACATACCTATCTATTCCAAGAAATGCCATCAATGTAGTATCAGGATGTTTGTTCCACTTAAACTGCCGCTTCCAATAAGCATCATCCTGTGCTTTGTTGTGTAATGCATACAAGACAAACAGTGCTGAGTGTAACCTGGGTAATAGAACAGGATGTAGTAGACTTGCCATGCTCACAACTTCACTGAAAAAAAAACATATAAATTTATCACTGTGATCAAAAAATATTCAAATAAAGGTAATAATTTAACAGAGCTGCTGCTTTTCACAGATAGCTAGATTTATCTATTAGTGATTGGCTGTT
This sequence comes from Philaenus spumarius, assembly GCA_018207615.1. Lineage (NCBI taxonomy): Eukaryota > Metazoa > Arthropoda > Insecta > Hemiptera > Aphrophoridae > Philaenus > Philaenus spumarius. The sequence continues at coordinate 24,514 of JAGFPH010009797.1, read as the reverse complement.
TAAAACAGATACTGCAAAGTTTAAAAAGTTCTTTCTTATACTAGCTAATTCATTCAATATCAGTTTAAAAGATTGACTTAAACTCACTCAGGTCCAGCGAGTCAGACTTAATATTAAACAAATCAGTCATGTTTAATATACAAATGAACTTCAGTGTATAGAAAGAGTACATAAGTAACATGTACTGTAAGGCAAATCAGTGAAAAGGGGAATTTCCAAAAAATGAATAGTCATTAACAGTCTATGTACCAAAGCCGCATGGTGATAAAGTGTAACTAATGGTGTAGTATGGTGAATCTATTTATATCCATTAAATCAATAGATATATGTGTATTAAAAAATTATAAAAATAAACATTGCAGAAGTAAATTACGCTTGGTAAAAGAAACATGAACATTTAAACTGCGTAGTACGCTCTGGACAGTTTTGTTAGGAAATTAGTCATTTCATTTTTTTACAGTAGCATTAAGTATGTATAATCATTCTGAATATTAGTTTGTAGATTATGTTTCACCACATTTGAATTAATATTAAAAAATTTTGTGGTTGTATAAATAAAGTAAGCATGGAGTAAATCATAAGTTTCCAACATCATTTGACTCTATTTCATTAACACCCACTGTTGAACTTTCTAAAGTACTTCCAAAGTGAAAGTAACCACGACCCGATAGATTTATGACGAAAATTTAGTATTTGAAGTGATAAAAATCACATCGATGAAAGATTAATAATTATAACTGGGAATAAATTAATTAACATTCTTTTTCTTTGTAAGTGGAAGCTTACAACTACGCTGTGGTTTGGGCCTCAATTGAACAAGCAACTCGTCCACTGGTTTCAGAATTTGCTTGGTTCTTCAAAAATCACTCTTATTATAGCTGCGAAAATATGGCTTAGGCAATAGATTTGTTCATCAAGAACTCTGGAACGAACACCTGAGAAACCAAAAACTTCCATCATTGACATTAACAATAATCAGTATTTTAGTGAATAGAGTGGATCTGCTAAGACATGGCTGAAGAGTCTCTCAAACTTTTTTGGTTTACATCAATAAGCTGAATTGGGATGACATAATAGTGGTGGTTTTGATCTTCCTACAAGGCTACAGCAGATATTGCAAGGGATGTTTCAAATAGACGCTCAGAAACTAAAATGTTAAAATTTCCACTATCATATAGAAAATATATATACTGGCGAATCAGTGAATACAAGCAGGATTATTGAAGCACTGGATATATAACACAAGCTAGTGGTATGTGCTTCTATGATCCATCAAGTTTGTGACTACAAAATTTGGCATCAAACATAGCTCTGAATGTGATCCTTCAAATAAGCGAGAAAGAAATATTTATAGTAAGAGACTCAAAAGCAGTCACGGAAGCCCTGAAAAGTGACTTCTATAAATGTATAAACAGACTGAGAGCACTACAGCCACGTCTTAAAACAAAAGCATACCAAGCAAGTTATTTTGCATAATTTATTTCTATTAAAATATTGTAAATAAACCTTTCGTTATCTCCAAAGTCAATATCCTTGCCAGGAAGTGGTAATGCAGGAAAAAGTATCCTAACAATCTGATACAGCCTGTTTGTAATGGAATGTAATTCATCTACAGCATGAGAGAGCAGTAAAGGATGTACGCGTACACCTCCGTACGTTGCAACATAAGCACTTGTTATTTCACGGAGTACGATTCCAAGAGGGTGATGACTACATTCAAAAGCCTAGAACAGAATGCATAGGCTTGATTACAACAATTGCACATGTAAAGATTTGAAACAATAATTTTTCAATAATAAACAAAAAATTGTACAATTATCATGTTCTTACACAAATAGCTTTGATTAAACAAACAGTCATGTTATAGTCACTTTGGAAATATATGATTAT
>JAGFPH010009797.1:0-22524 GCA_018207615.1 Philaenus spumarius | reverse complement strand
ATAATCATATATTTCCAAAGTGACTATAACATGACTGTTTGTTTAATCAAAGCTATTTGTGTAAGAACATGATAATTGTACAATGTTTTGTTTATTATTGAAAAATTATTGTTTCAAATCTTTACATGTGCAATTGCTGTAATCAAGCCTATGCATTCTGTTCTAGGCTTTTGAATGTAGTCATCACCCTCTTGGAATCGTACTCCGTGAAATAACAAGTGCTTATGTTGCAACGTACGGTGGTGTACGCGTACATCCTTTACTGCTCTCTCATGCTGTAGATGAATTACATTCCATTACAAACAGGCTGTATCAGATTGTTAGGATACTTTTTCCTGCATTACCACTTCCTGGCAAGGATATTGACTTTGGAGATAACGAAAGGTTTTACAATATTTTAATGGAAATAAATTATGCAAAATAACTTGCTTGTTATGCTTTTGTTTTAAGACGTGGCTGTAGTGCTCTCAGTTTGTTTATACATATAGAGAAGTCACTTTTCAGGGCTTCCATGGCTGCTTTTGAGTCTCTTACCATAAATATTTCTTTCTCGTTTATTTGAAGGATCACATTCTGAGCCATGTTTGATGCCAAATTTTGTAGTAACAAACTTGATGGATCATAGAAGCACATACCACTAGCTTGTGCTATATATCCAGTGCTTCAATAATCCTGCTTGTATTCACTGATTCGCCAGTATATATATTATCAATATGACAGTGGAAATTTTAACATTTTAGTTTCCGAGCGTCTATTTGAAACATCCCTTGCAATATCTGCTGTAGCCTTGTAGGAAGATCAAAACCACCACTATTATGTCATCCCAATGCAGCTTATTGATGTAAACCAAAAAAGTTTGAGAGACTCTTCAGCCATGTCTTAGCAGATCCACTCTATTCACTAAAATACTGATTATTGTTAATGTCAATGATGGAAGTTTTTGGTTTCTCAGGTGTTCGTTCCAGAGTTCTTGATGAACAAATCTATTGCTTAAGCCATATTTTCGCAGCTATAATAAGAGTGATTTTTGAAGAACAAATCAAATTCTGAAGCCAGTGGACGAGTTGCTTGTTCAATTGAGGCCCAAACCATAGCGTAGTTGTAAGCTTCCACTTACAAAGAAAAAAAAATGTAAATGAATTTATTCCTAGTTATAATTATTAATCTTTCATCGATGTGATTTTTATCACTTCAAATACTAAATTTTCTTTTTAAATCTATCGGATCGTGGTTACGTTCACTTTGGAAGTTCTTTAGAAAGTTCAACAGTGGGTTTTAATGAAATAGAGTCAAATGATGTTGGAAACTTATGATTTACTCCATGCTTACTTTATTTATACAACCACAAATTTTTTTAATATTAATTCAAATGTGGTGAAACATAATCTACAAACTAATATTCAAAATACTTAATGCTACTATAAAAAAAATGAAATGACTAATTTCCTAACAAAACTGTCCAGAGCGTACTACGCAGTTTAAATGTTCATGTTTCTTTTACCAAGCGTAATTTACTTCTGCAATGTTTATTTTTATAATTTTTTAATACACATATCTATTGATGTAATGGATATAAATATATTCACCATACTACACCATTAGTTACACTTTATCGCCATGTGGCTTTGGTACATAGACTGTTCATGACTATTCATTTTTTGGAAATTCCCCTTTTTACTGATTTGCCTTACAGTACATGTTACTTATGTACTCTTTCTATACACTGAAGTTCATTTGTATATTAAACATGACTGATTTGTTTAATATTAAGTCTGACTCGCTGGAAATGAGTGAGTTTAAGTCAATCTTTTAAACTGATATTGAATGAATTAGCTAGTATAAGAAAGAACTTTTTAAACTTCGCAGTATCTGTTTTAAACAGCCAACCACTAATAGATAAATCTAATTATCTGTGAAAAGCAGCAGCTTTGTTAATTTATTACCTTTATTTGAATATATTTTGATCACAGTGATAAATTTATGTGTTCTTTTTGCAGTGAAGTTGTGAGCATGGCAAGTCTACTACATCCTGTTCTACTACCCAGGTTACACTCAGCACTGTTTGTCTTGTATGCTTTACACAACAAAGCACAGGATGATGCTTATTGGAAGCGGCAGTTTAAGTGGAACAAACATCCTGATACTACATTGATGGCATTTCTTGGAATAGATAGGTATGTCTATGTTTTAATGTAGTGTAACATTCAGGCTGTGGAACATCATCACTTGTTTAACACAACTACTTCACCCGCCTCTGAGTTCACAGATCTTGACAGCCGGCCACTTACAATTTACCTCATCTGATATCCACACACAGAGCACTTGATTTGCTAACCACCAATCATTATTTAATGAATTAACTAGTAAGATCCCGTGAAAAATCATGTACAGATTAATTTGATACAAATGACAATAATATAACTTTAAAATATTAAATTTTATGTGTTATAGAACTAATGACTTCTTTTGAGGTTATAAAAGTCATTGAAAATGTAAGTTTTACAATTTGTTTTGTTTACTTTGTTCTGCAAAAGAAACTACAAATACCTAACTATGTCTAACTGAGTATATGTGGTTAATCAGGTCTTAATTTCTAAATTAAGAAGTACCAGAGTTCTAACATACCGAGGGGTCTGGGGAAATTTTTAAAGAGTGCACTCAAATTGTTGTGTTTTTAACATATCTTCGCATGTTTAAAAACAACACTTTTTACAATGTGTCAATCTAAAAAATAAAAGGTTAAATAAGTCGGTAAGGTTAAATTTCCTGAAGACTATTTACGAATGGTATGAGCGATTAAAAAGTGGAAATTTGTAGGTTGAAGACGAGGAATGGTGGGGATGGCCTTTAACCTCAAAAACATATGAAAACGTGCTAAAAGTGACCAAACTTGTTCGTTCAAACAGGCGAATGACTATTCGAGAGCTTACCGAAGAACTTAACATCTCAAACAGGTCCGTGCAAAGCATTTTAACCGATAATTTGTAAATGAGACGAGTGAGTGCAAAATCTGTTCCCAGACTTTTGACTGGTGAACAGAAGGAAAATCGAGTCTCAGTTTGCAGGGAATTGAAGGATTGTCTTCATGCAGATTCAGATTTCATGGCCATTATTGTAACTGGAGGTGAAAGTTGGGTCTATGACTTTTTGCAATATAGATTTATTTAACAGACAAAATAGTTTTATTAAATTTAATTTTTTACAAGATATGTTGCCTGTTTTAACAGAAAGTTTTGGATCGGCGAAGAAGGTGGTCTTAGGACAGAACAGCCATTCAGTATAGCCGTGGAAACATTGCAACAGCTTAAAACTACATTTTGTCCTATGGAGAAACTTCTGGTTATTCGAAGTACATTTCAGCAAATGACAAGGGTATGTGTTTGGTATTCTTTCAAAATATTTTATTCAAAAGTTAACTTAAAGCAAAAGTCACATTGATAGTTAACCCTTTAAGCAGTTAATAGAGTACGGCAAGTAATGGTGTTCTAGAACGTTATGTACAAATATTACAAAAGGAGTTTAGACGTTCATAATAAATAACATATGTTTGAGGTTTTATGATTACAGAGAATGATTTTTACTCCTATAGTCATTTTTAGGCTTTAGAAGTCACTCCTCTTCAAACAGGAGCTCATGACATTCCCGTACATCATTACTCGTGAAAGGGTTAAAGATGTTAGTCCATTTATATTTAATAATAATTTTTACTATAACTAAATGGAATATTTTTGTCATGTTTTTGAACTTATCGTGTATGTACAAGTATTGACGTTTTACTGTGTGTATTTCTTTTGCAGGCTGTCCAAGCTGAATTAGGAACAGATTATCTATGGACTATGGACGATTTGTTCCCAGTTTTCCATTTTGTTGTTGTACGATCTCGTATGTCACAGCTAGGTTCAGAGATACATTTTGTTGAAGACTTTATGGAGCCTCGATTAGCACATGGAGAGTTAGGTATTATGTTTACTACGCTAAAGGTAAACATTTTTATCTTTACGTATTTTTTATCCATGACAATATCATGCTTTAGTAAATAGAGCGTCGATTATCCGAACTAATTGGGAACGAGGGGGGTTCGGATAATCAATTTGTTCGGATAATTCAATCTCGTTAGAAAATCGCTGAATTTAAAGTTGTATTTTATTTCTAAAGGCAAAAATTGGGGAAATACGTAATAGAAAAAGTTTGTTATGAACATTTATTTTTAAATGTGTTTATTTAAACAGTAGAGTATAAGAACTGTACATAAAACTAGTAATGTACTACAGTAATGCCTACAGTAGGCTATTAAAAAGTCAAAAGAAATCTTTAATGTTTTTTTAACTAAGCTAGATTGTCTTTTTTTTGCTGCCAAATCATGAAGACAAAAGAAATTGAGTTGGGCCACTTTCTTCTTGTTTTTCGTACTACTCCATGACTGTGTTAAATGCTATAAAGGCTTCTTCATGACTAGGCCCACTTGGTATTTCTCCAGAATCATCACTGTACAAAGTCATACAAAAACTACTGCGTTTTAAATGCTTCTTTACATTACAACATACAACAGAATTGAAAATTTCGCAACTGATCAGGTTGAAAACACTTTTGTCTTGTAAACTGTACAGTACTGTGTACTCGCTAGCGACTGGCGGCAGATTTAATGTATCATTAGGACTGTGAATTAATAGTTGCAGTAACCAAGTATAATGTGTGGCCTAAACATCATTGCAGATGTGAAAAGATAGATTTAAATTACAGTTTACCCAAAATTGCATTTCTATGAATCAAGCTTTATAATGCTAAGTTTACAATACCTCCTATGTTATACCATATTATATAGCTCAGCAATAAATATTTTTCATGTATAAGCCAGATTTAAAAAAAAAAAATACCTTATGATTATTTTTATTATTACATAAATTACTATAATTATTTTCAAGAAATTTGTAACTGAAATTTTAAGTCAAATGTAAATAAGCACTTAATATTTAATTTAAAATTATATTTTCTTAATGTTGTGTGTTTTTTCAAAATAATTATAACTGACATTTTTACCTTGTTTTCTTTAGGCTTGCTATTACCAAATCTTGCAAGAGAAGATCACCATAAGCTAACCACTAATTCGATCCTGATTTTGCAGACAGGCCTTGTTCATTTCATGTGATAAGTATAGTCAAGCAATAGTTTATAATATATCGTTTCTTAAATGTTTTTGTATTGTTATTTAAATATTAGGTTTATCTGTTTGTTTGTAAATAGATTTTGTTAATCGGTTGTTGTTTGTTAAAATTTCTGTGTTAAATTTTATATTAAGCTATAAATTAATCTATTGGTTTTTTTGTAAACTTTAGAATGTCTAACTGTTTTGGAGCTAATAAGGAGAACTACAAATTATATAGCATTCAAAAATTACTATTTAATTAATGCTCTATATAAATTTATGCATTTTGTTTTACTAAAATTAGCAATTTATTCTCAAAGGGAAAGTTTTAAGTTTTAAAACTGCCACTTTTTTAAGGTTTAAAATGTATAGGCCTATCCTTTTTTTAAAATGAATTTATTCAGATATTTTTATTTTATTTGTAGTTGGAGAACTGATAAATGTATGCGTGTACATACTGTTGCGTGGGGTATCATTTGAAAAGGCTTTCGTTTGAGGGTATTAAAATATTTTTTATTTATTTAACTAGTTGTACTTGTGACTTTGTCCACATGCTGAAATAGGGGGCTGAAAATACCTTTAAGCAAAACTATCAAACTGATTTTCATTTTTGGGGTCTTACGTTGGAGAAAAATTGTAAAATATGAAAGTTGTAGAGAATTAAATTTCCAATCGCCAAGGTTGTCTCAGATTGTTCCTAAAACCTACTGTTGAAAAGCTACAGCTGGTTAAAAAGTTTGTAAACCAAAATATTTAACCCTCCAAGTGCTGACTATATTGGTCTTTAGTGCTAAGGGTTTTTTTTTTGGTTCCGTGCATGCTTATTAACTAAAATCATTATAAAATACTCACTAACAGTAAAGAAAGACTTATTATACATCATTTTAATCACAATTACATGCTCTTTACAGTAAATAGCTTTAACAGGATTACCTTATAATTTTTATACTTTTTTTTTTGTTGACCAAAGAAAAAAGAAAACAATTTTCGTGTTCTAAAACCACTCACTCAAAATATGTAAACAAAAGTAATGTTGAAAATATAGCCAAAAGTTGCACAATTTTATGGTGAATAGAAATATACATAACACTACTACTTTGCTGTAAAAAAAACTTTTTGTCTACAAAAAAATGACTTTTCCGCCCAAAGAAGAAAAACTTCCCTCTAAAGATATAAAAGTACTGTCTAGGCCCAATATTTATGGTTTTAATTTGTTATAAAGGTATAATAACACACACATTATATACAAGAAGAAAAAAATATTTACAGTTCAAATTCTCTAAAAGTCGCTATTTTCAAACGCACCTCTAATAGCACTTAAATTGCTATTATACTTGAAGTTCAGTCATAATTACTTCAAAAATTAATAAAAACTAGTGGATAAACAAACAAAATCTGAGTTCTGAGCGTCTATCTACGCATACTACACGACTAGATAGTTGATTTGACAATTCTGCCGAAGGTTTGTTTGAGTTGATATCGCTATGAAACTCTGAATTATAATAAAGTGACTCTTTCCAAACACAACCATACATAGAAGCATCCGATTGTATTAAAAATAGCGGTGTCGTACGCATTTACAAAATGTGTTGCGCAAACGTCGCATTAGCACTGTAACGCGACTTTTATACATCGCATATGCGACGGTAGTACTTGGAGGGTTAAGAAAATCGCACAATTTTTATGTTAAAACTTCTAAACTATGCAACTACAAAATCAGCTCATTGACCATTTGAAATAACTCACATGAATTTGATTGACCATTAAGAAATTTAATATAGGTGCTACCAATCTAAAGTTATAACCAGAAACGTTGCCAAAAGAGGGCGAAATAGTCATTTAGCCGTTTTCAGTTGATGCCGTCACAGACAGACAAACAAGATTTTATTACATGTATTGTGTCGTGAAATTTTCCAGAAAATGATGCTAAAAACCCAATTCCTCCCCTCTATTTCTGAATGTACGGCAGCAAACATTTTTTAAACCAATGGTGTTAGAGGTACTCTTATAACTTACTTTAAAAGCTGTAAAAATCCGGAATTTTGTGAAAAAGTTATGAAAAATATGTTTTTTATTCATTCAATGTATGATTGGAATTGTATTGGGGCTGTCAACTCCTTTCAATGATCCCATTAGCCAATGTATAGTTTCTTCCCACTGATATTATTATCATTTGTTAGTGTAGAACATTGAGTGTAAGGCGAGTTAAAATGTTCATGTTATAATATAATTTTGGCAAAAAGGCTGGTGATATAGAACCCTATAGTTGGTGTTTTTTAGGCAATTATATTATTTTTATTTTCTTATTATGTTTAAAAAGAATAATTGGATTTTATGAATGTAATAATAATTGTGTAAGTTTTTAGTATACATTGTTAGAGAATTTGTAAAAATAGTGATATTTATATTATGCCTTTTGTATCTTCCAATTTATCCGAGCCTCGGCAAACCGTGCTTGTTAACCCTTGGATACAGCCGAGCTATAAATGGTTTTGAATTACACGCTTATGGCTGTAATGGCGACTCCGAATAGAAGGATTCGTTTAGTGAGATTAGTGAATATTAGAGAGGTGATATTGATGATAGTGATGCTAGTTCAGAATAAGATAACAACTTGTAAAATAATTTAGTAAATGCTAAAAATAAAATTTTTATACCTAACTATACTTAAATCCGAGCACCCTCAGCAGTATTATTATTGTATGCGTAATTTGGAGTTTTATAGATTTACTAGTGGACCCGGCAATGCTTCGCTATTGCTTAATTTGAAACTTTGAAAGCCTGTAATTCGTATCCCGTGTAATTCAACATCCTTTAATTCGTATCCCGTGTAATTCAACATAGGCCTAATGATTGTTACACATAATTAATAAAACAACTGATTTGAATCAAAAGTTTAATACAATTTTAGGTTAGGCCTTTAAAACCTATGAAATATAATAATTAAAACATCTAATATTACAATTTAACATTATATTATTGTTACACATTATAAATAAAACAGCTTATTTGGACCAAAGGTTTAACACAATTTTAGGTTAGGCCTATTATTATAAAATCAACACACTTTTTTTGAAAGAGTTTGGAATAATCACCATAGTAACCAGAATAACACATTAATAAATACGAATCAGCTGTTTCATCTGTTATATGGCTGCTTATGGGAGGGATGAATTTTCGCATTTTCTACCCTTTAAATTCAAAATTTTGCAAAATCCTTTCTTAGTACGCCTCTACATTATTGGACGGATGTACCTTCCAAATTTCAAGTCTCTAGCTTTAATAGAATCGGCTCTGCGTTGATCATCAGTCAGGACATTGCATTTTATATAAGAGATTAGTAAAAAAGTTATAATTTCATACATTTTTAAATATATATTCTAATCATTTTCCTTTAAACTTAAAACAGGATGATTCATTAATAAACCTACATGCAATATTAAAATACAACAGTTAAATAGCATAACTCGGGATAGGGGGCTGCAAACCAAAAATTAGTGGTTAAAATTATTTGTCCATAAGAATTTAAAAACATTGATTTTTCATTCAAAATTGTATGTTGCCTCAATGTTGACACCTAATGTGTCTTCTTTCAGAATTGTATTTTGATAATTGTGTGTGAGAATATGCTACTAGACATTCTAAAGTTTCTACATTAAAAAACAAGCTATTGACTTGTTGGGTCAACATGTTGTTCTTGTAAGTTCTACATATCATTGCTGTACTGTACATCATGTACCATTATCCGTACTTATCTGGCAGAAGGTTTATTTTATTTTACTTAAATCCTCTTTACTTTTAACTTGCATAATATTCAACTGTGTGTCTGTATATTTTTCTGTGTAAATAAATTTAACTAACAAAGGCTATATCTATATTAGAAAACATTAGATTAAGAAATATATAGATTATGATGTTGCTACTACTTTAAAATTTACTTGTCTTTATTATGAACAGGTACAAATTGTTCTAGGTTAAACTTGTTAGGACCTTAAAATATTAAGGATTCATTAGGATGTATTAAACATTGAGGTCCAAGCTACAACTCATGCTAAATATCAGGTTAAAATCTTTGAAAGTTTTATAACCATTGCATGTGTGCTTTAAAATATATGTAATATTTTTTTAAATAATTTTAAACAATTTGGATTAGCTTTGAACAATTTAACTCTCAACCAATTACAATTAATACGATTAAAGAGTTATTTGCTTCATCAAAGTTGTTGTTTACCGAAATGTAGAAATTTAACGTGGTAACAAAATATTTTATAGTTATTAGAATGTAGATAAATATTTCAAATGAAATATATGTACAGGTGCTACTACAGCATTCCACGGAATAACTAACCTGGGCAATCTGTATAAAGAAAGAAGGAAGAATGTATTTAAAATATTAGAGAGAGAGAAAATGTTATTGTAACATGTGCAATTTAAGTCTGTTATTTTTCTGTTGTATTCTAGCGATTAAATTCTAAAACTAATAAGTTTTTAAGTGCCATGATCTTTTTTTTTAAAAAATTTTGTAACTGAAATTACTACAATAATTTGTTTTTCTAAATAATATAATAGATCCAATTTATAATACTGGTTTTATTCTATGCTAGATTGATTTTTTGATTGGGAATAACAATATTTGGAAAATAAACTATGTACCTACTCGGTATCGCTAAAAAAAATGTGTTTAGTTTAAACAAATTGTTTAATGAAGCTGTAAAATATCTTCTCTGTTTGTGTTTTCAAAAACTAAACCTAGGGAAATATTTTATATTGATGGAAAAGCTTTCAAAACAAATGTTTGAACTTCTGCTATTTTCAACTTTGGTGGTGCTTTGGAGGCAGACAAACTTTGATAATATTTCTAAAAATAAAAACACAGAACACAATTTTCAAAAATACGTGTAATAGTCAAACGCGTTTCTACGACAAAGTTGTCATCTTCAGTGACATTTAAGCTACAACTAAGTTATAACTAACTAAACAAGGTGTTATTTTGGTTCTGTATTTGATTATTACTGTAACGTCTCACCGACAGTTACAACTTCTGCCTACCTTTACCGACTTCCAAATAGTTTCCCTTTTCTCCGCCAGACGCCGACTCCGTACGGTCCCTGCTATTTTTATAAGGCAATGACTTTATCTGAGAATCGACAGCTGATTTATATCTCGTCAGTTAAATTTTGCTTTGTCATAGGAGCTTCCAGAAAGGTCGGCCATTAGCCTGTTACGAACTAAACCGTTAAGACGCCGCAAAGTTGTAGTTATGTCGTTATATTTTAAATAATTCAGTCGCGATCTTAACGACGGTGTGTCGCTAAATAATATGATTTTCTTTTAAGCCTTGTGGATACCAGTTACACTGGTTCAACTCCAGGGAATATTTAACTATACAATGCCATAACCTGCACCACAGCTACGCCTTGAAAAGGCCTACTTTCCAACAGGACTTTTAAAAATAATAAAATATATCTACAGTGCTTTAGTTAAAGACAGGATTTAATTTAAAATATGAACGATCTGCAGTTGTTTTTTTCTTTTGTGTTAAATGTTAAACAGGCTGTATTTTGAAAAGTAATTTTGTATATGTGTACTATATAGGATATGTTAGTATTTAATAATTGGGAGGAGCAAGCTAGCACATTTCGGACCTTAGCCCTAAGGGCTGCATATTAGAAATTTTATACCTTTTTTTTATATATAGAGAGACGTCTCATAATTAATTTTGTCTATTTATTCAATTATTTATAATTACCTTTTTAGAGTTGGCCAACGACATATATATTTATTCTTAAAACAAATCCATGGTATTTCATGTTAAAACTTTGTAACTTGTTAATCTTTTTCTGTATAAATTCTGTAATTATTATTAAAAGGGAGGGTTTTTGATTTTTATTTTTGGGGAGGGCTTTTAAATTCAACTTAATAAAATATATATGTTTTCTTTTACATCTCAAACTTTTCTTGTATTAAGGGCATATCAATAATTTCATTTTTTTTGTATTAAAGGCATATAAACTTTTTTTATTTTGGTTAATAAAGCCAAAAATTATATCTATTTCTATGGTTTATTGAGTTAACCTCTAGGTATCCTGTGTATTGTGAGAGATAAGCTGAAACATTCCTACTTTTGGTGATATTTAAATTTAAAGGTAAGTTTTGAACAGTACCAATCTATGTGGCCCAGTATTGCTTCCGTTCCCTTAATTATTCTTTTGTAAGATTGGTACATTACTCACAGTCTGTGTTCATGCAATTTAACCGCCATATTCGTATCTACATGGTTTTTTGCTATAGTAATATTGTTTATTTTTGCATGGATGTATTTGCAAAACATGTAGTTTGTAAAATAATAAGTTTATGTTTTTATTAGTATTATAATTTTTTTATGGCATTACAAATGTTTTGTAATCATGTAAGTTAACATATTATCCTAGAAATGAACCACTCATTCTCGTTATTCTTTATTTTAAACATAATATTGTTGTATTAATTTTAACTATAAGCCTATAGGTTACCTTGTACTATTATGTTGTTATTGTTAACCCTATTGGTTGTTTGTAAACTAAGACCACGCCCTACGAGAGGATATAAATACGTATCGTAACACCTTGTTTAGGTAGTTATAATTCAGTTGCAGCTCAAATGTCACTGAAGATGACGACTTTGTCGTTGAAACGTGTTTAAAAATACAAGGGATTTTTGTAAGAATTGAGTTCTGTGTTTTATTTAAACAAAATAATATTTCTCTTGAGTTAAGCTCAACTATATTTGCTTGAAACAGTCTGAATTTTTCTCAAAGTTTATAGAAGTTATAAGTTTGTCTATAATTAACAACTTTTCTTAACTAGAACTAGAGAAACCAAAGTAGCCCATATTAAATGATTCTGTATAATAGGAATTCTGTATAACTTATAATTTCTTCTAAAATTTCACTTTTGTCACAAACTAATTAAGATATAGCCTTTAGAGCAGTATGTGTGAAGCCTACTTCTGTCAGTCATTCCAATCCAATGTATCTAACTGTGATCATACTAATCTCCTATGTAATCACTGCCTTATACATTATGTATATATTTTAAAATCTAATTTGTTTTTTTAGGAAAGGAGTTCAATATTTATGTATATTCCTTGTTAAAATAAACCCTCAACTCTGTTCTTAAATATTGTCAAGACACTATTTTGTCTTAAAATTAAAAAAAAAAAATTAAATAATTCAATCACACAGCTGAACCACTGAATTGAGTTGACTGTATTTCCAAAACTAAATTTATATTTAGGGTTACAATCAATTATTTTGGAAATTGGTCTACTCACAAGGGCGCTGAATAGCTGTCTGCCTGCATGTACTAAATATATTACTAGAATTGGTTTGCCCCTCAGCCTCCAGCATCGTTCTGCTGGCAGCGAAAAAGGTTTGTACCTCGACCTTGCGGCCTCGAATTGTGGACTGCGCTTTGCTAGTTTGCACCTCGACCTTGCGACCTCAGATCAAAAGTTGTCCCCATGTGGATTTGGAGCGGATACTTTTATGCTATTTTACATTTTAATCAATTTTGGGGAAACCAGACGTGCTAGTAGGCCGAGTAAAAAAAAAAAAGCACAATAATCTCCTATATTTATTTTTTTTAAATAAAACCCAAAAAAAATTATTCTAGCACAATTTTTTATTTTAACAAAATTTATAAAAATTTATTTTAGAAAAATCTCAAAATATTGCTACTTCCAGTCAAATAACTTGCTTCCTATTGTTGGATTTTTTTGCTAACGAACTCGTCCGGGCGACTTAGACAATTAACTTGTGTACCTAATTTTAACCAAATCGTACGAAAAATGCGATTATGAGAGTGCGAACACATGAACACATATATACAGGGGTGGCAAAAAGTCCCGGAACAACCCAATATCTTTTTCCAGGTTCCACTTACACAATTGAAACTTTGCAAATTGTTTATGGGTATAAAAAACTACTTTTTTAGAATATGGCTGATTTTTCACCTCCTCTGGGGGACGGCCCGTCAGGAGTCGGTGAAAAATCTTAAATGTAAGCATGGGTTGTTATGCATATCATTTTAAAGGTCTTGATGAGACAAACACAACGACATAACAAAAATGAAAAATGGATGATCTTGAAAAAAGTTATGACTGTTCAAAGTTTTGATATGCTGCATGTTAAATGAGCCTTATTCTAAGTTTGAATAAGTTGATTCAGCCCAGAGGAGATGAAAAATCAACTGTAGCATAAACAAGTAGTTCTTTATACCCATAAACAATTTGCAGAGTTGAACATGTAAAAATAAATTAAGAAGACTGGACGGGAGCAGCGATGATCAGTTTGACCATTTTGTATAATTTATCTTTTTATTTTGGGTTGGAAGAAACACTCAATTTATGATTCAACATGTTAGGGTTGTTTTTGCATTCTGTATAAATCTGAATTACCTCTAATATATTCATTGTGTTCTTTTTTGTGTTATGTAATATTTGCACATACATAAACACAAATTTCCTGATATTACATTACACACATGAAATGTGTGTTATTAGTTTTAATCATAGTGAACTCCTTTTATTTTAGAAAATAAACAAATTGGATTTTAAAACGGAAAATAGTGTATTTGTTATTCATTCTGAATGTTGACTTGCATCTGTGTTTTAATATAATTGTTCTGTGAGTTTGGAAACAGCGAGTGAGTTTAATACAAATTATGATTATAACTGAAGTATTTTCACAGTGAAAGACAAATAATCATGTTCCGGTAATAGCAATGTAATTTTATGTACTTGTTTTAAACATACGTAAGAATATTTTCATGTTCTACTACTTTTACAAACGTAAAACATTCGTCTTTAAGATCAATTAATCTACATTTTGTTCATGAAAAGTAAAGTTATGAACTTACTATTATTATAAATTAACTTATTTATCTGAAGGGATAATTGTATTTATACTGATTCTTTAAAAAATAGACATTCTAGTATTAAATTATTTAAGTTATCAGTATTTTAGGTATTACAAGTTCGTAAATATTTCTTAAAGAATGGCTTTATATTTATATACAGGTCTAACTGACCACCCGGTTGTAGGTAAAGCTAGCGACCGAATTAGTTTAGAAACTCAAATGAAACCCACTACTTCGCAAATAAAGAAATGATTTCTCCAAATCTCAGGACCCCAAAAAACATATTTTGGAGAGGGGTGATTTTTGAATACATTTCAAATGTAAATATAGGTCAAATGTTACATCATTTTAACCCTTGTACTGTCAAACCACTCAATTTGAAGTCTTCAAGGGGGTGGGGTACTTGAAATATATCAACTTTGACAACTCTACTTGTAATGAATATTTCACCCACTAAAACTCATCAAATCACAATAAATCAAAAACCGTTGAAAAGGAAATTATTAAAACTTTATTTTTTGTATTTAAATTTTTTTTCTAAAACGTATATTTACATATGTAATCATCGTTTTAAAATTGTTGTTTTCTGTAAACCTGTTGCCGCGCTTGAATCACAAAGCAACTGTACTCAACTTTCCCTCGTCTCTAAAGCTCAATAGAAATATTTGGCCAATAATATAAAGATACCATTGGATTCATCAAGATTTTATCTTTCTAAAACTGCCTTCCAATCAGACGTCACTTTTATACTTTCCAAAATACAAAGGTTTCTGTAAACCCTTGCAATTGGACAGTTTTAAACCAATGAAACAGCACATTTTGCAATCGAGATAACGTCTACAATTCTTTAAGTTAGTATTTACATCTTGTTACTGCACCATTTTCAAACAGTACCAAGTAGGTCAAAACATTTTTTTAAATGATGTAATACTTGACCTCTAAAATATACCTTTTGGAACACTAAGATTTGCAAGAAATGCTTTAATTAGATTCTTAAGATGCAAAATAGTGTGATTTGAGTTGAAACCATTCGGATGCCCACTTTACCTATCACACGATTAGTTGGTTAAACTCTGTACATGAGAGTGGGTTTGCTTTTTATTCCTATTTTATAAACCATAAATTATTTTAATGTTTAAATCAGGTTTTTTATAATTGTTGTTGTTGTTTTATTATTGGTATAAAAAAGATTTATAATTAATAATTGTTAAATTTATCTGATTTAATTCAAGCAACCATAACCCTTAGTTGCCAAATAAAATAATAAAATTAGTGTATCAGTTTTAAGCACTGTAGTTAATGAACATCTTATTGTTTATTGATCAGCAGTATAAATTTTATTATGTCTGTAGTTCTGATTGGATGAATCAAGACGTCAAGAAACATGTTGTCTTGTATGATAAAACTTGAATTAAACTAATTTAATATTAAGTTTAGTTTTATGCATTTAAGTAAAATGTTGTAAATAAAATAGTACTTTACATTTTTACTTTTCTTTGCCTTAGTAGACTGGGTATAATATATTTCATAAATACCTGTACTCGCGCAGATACTGCTCACAGTCCTTTTATTGTTTCTAAATTACTTAGATGACGTACGTTTTGCCTCTCAATCAGGCATTATCGAATCAATCAAAATTCATAAAATAATATTAGCATTATTTTGAATAATGCACGTAATAATATTACATTAATTTAGTTCAACACAATACCACGTCACATTAAAAAAAGAAAAGTTTTTTATACAGTGTGTCCCTAAAAACAGGATCGTATTGTACACATCAAAATAAATAAAAAATGTTCAGTAAAACTTTTTCGAATTCGGCTTAGTTTAGTAGCATTTGAGAGAATAATAGTAAAGTTATGTGGTTTGTTCAACCCGGCATCCTATACCAACAAAGTAAATAGTACAATATTGTATGTACATTTGCTTTCATTATCTTTAACTTACCTATTATCCTTCATCCGATAGGGCTACAAAAAATGTGTCTTGACAATTTTTGTTAAAATGTACGGTTTTTGAGTAATTTAGGTTGGAAATTTTCAAACAGCCGCCATTTTGAAACACATGATTGAATAAAATTGTTTATTTTTCTTGAGATATAACATTCTTAAGTTAAACTTCATGCCCAATATGAACTCATCAGTCAAACAGTTCTCTAGATATGAATTATTTTGTACAAAAAACAAAATGGCGATTGCGACTAAACTAAGCGGAATTCGAAAAAGTTTTACTGAACATTTTTTATTTATTTCAATGTGTACAATACGATCCTAAATAGCCCGCTACGGTTTTTAGGGGCACCCTGGATATATCATATGCGCACGGTATACAGGGTGATCAACTCAAGATGGCCACCATTGGGATCTCGGAAACTATAAAAGTTACAACAAACTTTAAATGGGGGACCTTCCCTACTTTTTCCCTTGCATTAAAAATACCATATTAACCCTTCGCACGCTGAATAAAATTTGCCTTATTTTACCCCAACGCTGAAATAACTTAAACATTTTTTAGTTTTTTCTTCAAAGTTAATTTTTGTTTTTGTTTTGTATGTGAAAGGGTAATTTTTAAAAATATCATAATTGCTTTTTGGTTGCATTTAAAATTTTTATTACGTAAAACAAAATAATAGTCAAAAAACTTGTTTTCTAAAAAACACAAATTTTAGTTTTTGATTATTTTTAAATTCTAGCAGTAATATTATGAAATAATATATACAAAATACAAGTTACTGTTAAAAAACAATATTTTACAATTATTAGTATGTCACATCAGACTAGTGTGACTGCGAGCAGGGCCGGATCTACATATTTTGCGCCTATGGGCCCCCCAAAATTGCCGCCCTCCCCACAATTAACACTAGAAGTGTTAACGCTATCGCTTTTCTGAAGTCAGGCCATTTCGGTGCGTGTGCAAGCATATCTTCAAAAATTCGCCAAATATAGTAATTATAAACCAATCCAAAACTGTTCAATAGTTTTTTTTTTTTTTTTTTTTTTTTTTTTTGTAGAGAAAGGTTCAAAGAATTTATATATGCCAGTAAAAAAATTTGTATAATAATTTATATATGCCAGTAAAAAAATGATTGATGTAAAATTTACAAAGTTATTAGCTCAAGAAATAAAAATGTTTAGTAATGAAAGGAAAAAGTTTAACTTTAGGCCTACATAAAAAGTAGTAAACATTTTTTGTACTTTTTTCGTAAATGTAAAAAATTTCGTAATTTAGTCCTGAATAGAACTGTATAAAAATATTTATCAATTTCAAATTTCTTATTTTGAAAACACCAGTTCAAAGACTCCCAACAAAACTAGGCCTAGTATGAATAGTAATTTACGAATATATTCCTTGCCCAAATATGAAATATTATTATAAGAAAGTGTAGAGAATAAATCAAAGAATTGAACTGTATACTTGTAAATTATTATTTCATAAAAGTATTTGACTTAGTTTTACTTGAATCACTAAATTAGATCAAACGAATTGAACTTCTCACGGACGCATCAAAAACAACGTTCTGGGTGAAAACCCGTTGGAAGTGCTACTTCGGGAGCGTGAGAAAGTCGTGTTTTGAATTTCCCATTCGTCAGTATTTCTCAGAACTGTACGAACAAAACCTTTAGAGTAAATATAGTTTGCTTTACACCAAACGAAAGATTGAACTTTGGTCTATAAATAGATATAAAAAAGTCTATTGAAATAATTTGAATTATAAAAGATATCTCGAACTCAAAATATACTGTTTTATTCGTTGAAATTTGTCCAATTACAAAGGTTTACAGACAATTAATTCCATATCTTTGGAACTATGCAAGTGACGTTTGATTGGATGGTAGTTTTAGAAAGTTAAAATCGTGACGAATCCAAAGGTATCTCTATATTATTGTCAAAATATCCCGGTCGAGCACCATTGAGCTTAAAGCCCGGTGTACACGCTACGATAAATCGTAAAAATTTATCGTTACAATAAATCGAAAGTGTGAGTACTGTTTACATGCAAGGATTTCTTGTCCAATCTTCATTGATGAATATTTAACTTTTGATAGTTTTTTCTTATAAACCGTACGCAATGCATTCATTTTTTTAACAACAGTGTTTCTGCCTGCCAACAGATCAAACTCCTTGTATTTTTGAACGAGCGCTATGTGCGCATGGTCTTTTTTATTTCTGTCGGAGTATTCTTTGCTCTTAATGAGCCACAAGCAGGTAAAACTCCGATATAGTTCAATAAATTCAGTCAAGAACTCTCGAGGAGTTTGAGCTGCCTTGCTATCAATTGAATAAAAACAACACAAGGTATAAAAACACGTAAAACGGAATCAACGAACCAGTGCTACAATGTTTCCGGTTGTAATATATGTAGTTTGAATTACAAACAAATAAATGTTTCATCTTTAGAGAAATATTATACTAAATTTTCATTATATTTCTGCATGATTACACCAACAGGAGGTGACGGGGCTAAATCTAATTTTACTTTTACAAATTTAATTACGTTATTACGTAATTATTACAAGGAGAAATTCAGAAGTGGTTTTGCAAAATAATAAAAGACACATCAATTTCAAATCACGTATTTCAAGTTTATTATACATTATACAGTTTAAACAATTACGTCCATCCATGTTGAGTTTGAAAACACTTTTCTTTAAAACACACTACACTACTATAGGCTACTTCGTTTAAAACTTTTAAAACAAAAGTACAGTAAATCAGTTTTACACTGAATGAATCGCACTGAAGAGTTGTGCTGCAGCACAAGAATAGTGAAAAAATGATGATAGTGAAAAGCAAACAACAATAAGACTGAACTGAAAGAATGACAAAACAGACAACTGTGATTTCTCGCCTTTCTCGGTGTTAGCCGAAGGCACGAAGTTTATTGATTCGCCGCCGAACAGAGCTGAGGATGCACGAAGCAGTGGCCTCATCTATCTCTCACACACACTCACAAACACGTCAGTGTACAGATCGAGGACTTTAGCTGTGCGCACGACCAGGCACCTACTACACGTGCATAAAACAGAGTGGATGTTGGCCAGGTAGCGTTAACCGGTTTTTGTGCCCGGTGAGTCACTCAATGTTTGTAGAAAAGACGCCCCTCTCCACCCACCCCCCGTCCAGTACGGGTAACTGATTCCTGCGCGCACAGCTAAAGTCCTCGATCTATACAGGCGTACATTTAGTTTGAGTCAAATGAATAACTTAGCATTAACTCATTCATGACTACATCTATGTCAGACGCTCATACCCATTCTGTTGTAAAACTGGAATGGAGTTTTAGTTTTGTTCTAAAACATAGTACAGTTCTGTAATATTATTTCCCAAATTCCAGTTTTGCCATTTTGCCGCTCCTAAAAATTCGCCGCTATGGGCACGGGCCCACTTTGCCCCATGCTAAATCCGGCCCCGACTGCGAGTTTAGCCGTTATACGCGCTGTAGAAGCTATAGAATGCACGCGCCGCCGGGCATTTCCAGACATAATAACGCCCCCTCCACTGTCTTGAGGCGTATAACATTAAACAAAACATATTTCTCTTCGTAAATAGACAGCGGACATGCCTCTGCATTCTACCGGAACTTTAGTGAACTATCTAATTAACCAGAGGGGAAAATATATTTTTGCGACTTTAGCCGTAATACGCGTTTGGGTCAAAGTCTACTGTTGCGGTTATACTCGTTTGCCGCGTGGGAAGGGTTAAAATTTCCAAAAACTCCGCCATTTTTCCAATATGGCGGCCAACTTATTTTTTTTAAATGAAAACCCCGTATTTTTAAGTTGAATTTCGATTGGGGACACAAATTTAAAACATTTTTATTCTTTTGTATTTTTCCCTAAACCCAACCGTTTATGAGATACAGCCTCTCAAACATTTTCTATTTTATGTGATTTTTTTAATGGGCCCCCATTGGGATCTCAGAAAGTATTAATTTTACAGCAAACTTTAAATGGGGAACCTTTCCTTGTTTTATGAGAAATTAAAAAATATGTAGTTAAAATATTTTGAAATGGCCGCCATTTTCCAATATGGCGGTCAACTTTGAAATTTCTAATGGAAACCGCTACTTTTTATAACGGATTTGGATTTTACATGCTATTTTAAGACATTTTTATTCTTGGTGTTTTTTTGATAAACTTAACCGTTTAACCGCTAGGAGCGCTGAAAGTTCAACAAAGTTCAGAAACTCTTCAACAATTATTAGAGGCATGTTTTACCATTTATTTGCAAACAATAAAATTTAACTCAAAGTGCAATATCTTGTACAATGGAATGTTAAAAAGCTTTTGCATTTGACAAATACTTTATTTTATAGAAAAAAACACTTAAATTACTGTTAAAAATCGCTAACGCAACCACTGTGTATTGTGTGAAACTTTCAGCGCTGTGAAAACCTGTCTCGCACAGTAATACGCATTCAGTACTGGCGCAGGGACGAACACATGTACAGTTGGCGAGATTAACACTAATTTATCAATGAACTATAATAAACCCGTGCGCTGGTTTATGTAAAAATATAAACAGCTTTTCTTTTTAATGTGACGTGTTATTCTGTTGAACTAAATGTAATATTATGACGTGCATTATTAAAAATAATGCTAATATTATTTTATGAATTTTGATTGATTGTCGCCCCCTCAATCAGGCATTGTCGAGCGAAACGTACGTCATCTAAGTAATTTAGAAAGAATAAAAAGGACTGTAGCAGTATCTACGCAAGTACAGGTATTTATGAAATATAGTATTTTACACTTCATGTTAATTATATTTCTATGCCAAAGGGAAGATATTTTAAGATGATTTAGTAATAGTGAATATAAAACATTTCCTCTTTATATATTATGTTAAAGTAATACAATCGATCTTCAATGTAACAAAGTAATTGGGAGACGATGATGGCTGTTCTAATAAAAATCCGTTATTTTAAAATGCACTAAGAATGACATAGGTAGGCAACATAACTCATATCTGAAGACATCTTATGGTCTAGGATCTAAATTACAAGCATATCAAACAATTTAGAAAACTTTTATGTCAACAATTAAAACATGTTAAAAACAGTTCAGTCGGAAGCAAAGCCAGACATAAATAGATATGTGTAGAAATAATGTATTGTATATTTTTATTTGATCATGGGATTATTTCAAAATCACTATATTATTTTGGAAATACATTACTCATTAATTGAGTGATGGGGCTAGCGATATTACTGCATGTACTGAAGAATAAACCATTGCTCATGCCTTGGGTCCACTGTAGTTTTAAATACGAGGTCATTCAATAATTAAAGATACAAATTGGTCTGGAGAAAAAACCGTTTATTTTTACAAAACAATGCTTTTTCTACTTTTCAACATAATCCCCTTGATCATTTATACTCTGGTTCCAACAGACTACAAGCTTTTTCATACCGGCTGTAAAGAACTCTTTATCTAGCTGTTTGAGCCTATTTCCCACAAACCTTTTGACGTCCTCGTTATCCCGGAACCTCTTTCCACGTAATGCCTCCTTCAGTGGACCAAACAAATGGAAATGAAATCACTAGGTGCTAAATCGGGACTGTAAGAGGGATGAGGCAGTACTTCCCAGCCCATTTTGTCGATGGTTTCACGTGTTAGTTGAGCAGTATGAGGACGTGCGTTGTCTTGTTGGAGAATCACACCTCTCCTCTGAGATCGGTTTCTCTCTCATGACCGGCTTCACCTTGTTCAAAAGCATATCCGAGTAGTATTGGCTGTTTATTGTACGCTGCTCTTCGAGATAATTACAAAAACTGGACCTTCAGCGTCCCAAAACACCGTCGGCCAGAATGATGTTTGTCAGTCACCGAGTCTCGACCATATTTGAACTTTTCTACCCTCTTGTAAAAATTTGCACAATTCATACAACTTTCACCATACACTTTAGTTATTCTAGAGTATACGTTCACTGGTTTTTCATCTTCAGCAATTAAAAAACGAATACCAGAACATTGTTCAAATTAATGTGGAATTTTCAAGTGGGCTCGCCATCATTAAATGTATTTTTGAGGTTATAAACACAACAATGTTGATCCATCAGCTGGTCAAGGCTCATGCCAGTGATGCCAACTTAAAGCCATAAAAGTACTAAACTTGCCCTACCAACAGTTTTTTCTCCAGACCAATTTGTTTCTTTAATTATTGAATGACCCTCGTAATAATATAAATTAATGGTTGATAAAGTAAGTTACAGTAACAAATGTAGTGTAAAAAAAGAGTGCAGTGAGGCTTCAAGCATAGTTTTTAATACAGGGAAGGCGGAAATCAGTTTCATTCATCCCATTATAAAAAAATATGGTTTCACACAGGGAGCAAATGTGTTGAGACTTAAAAAATTACTTCTTTTTTATCTTTGACAAAATTCGGTCTAGTCCTCATAAGAATAAATTCCTTAAAATCATTTCTACAAAGAATGTTTTTTAAGTAAGTACCATTTTGAAATTCAGCCTCTGCAGTGCTG
>JAGFPH010009796.1:25971-36717 GCA_018207615.1 Philaenus spumarius | reverse complement strand
AAGGCAAAGGTCTCCCAAGAGCAGCATATCAACGGGCAGAGCTTCCGTTGCCCCGTGGTGTCTCTAAAAGACTAACCCCCTTTTTAGGTCAGTCAAGCGTATACATAACCATCCAGGTTTCTCAACATAGCATTTTGCTTGTCTCAGCTATTGCTACACTTTTATATATCTTTAGCAATAGCTCCTACTTTAGGTTCTCTTCTTGGGACTTATAAGCTTTACATTGCTTCCTAATAGTAATAATAATAATAATAAAGCCTATTCTAATATTAAGCCTTTGCTTATGCAATTATTCCTAACACATATCTGACCCTCTATTATTTGAAGTGGGGGGGAGGGGTGTTAACAATTTCAAATGTAAAGGTAGGTCTGTGTAATGCACCGTTGAAAAGCTTATTAAAAGAGAAACAGAATGGTGCAAACTAGAGCTTAGTATCTTGCTTCATTTCAAAGCAAAGGACAAAGTTCCGGAAAATAGTACGCGTCTAATATCTTCCACAGCAATGCAACAATCACCTAACTCTAACCACGGTTTTAATAGTAAATAAAATTTTGTTTTCCTCTTAAAAATAATAATAGGAAATATCTTAAATTGGTTTATGTCTTAAAACTTACTATAAATTTGTTGCATTACACCAATGGAAATGCACGAGGATATTATTTAAAACATGGTGTTAATTAAAAAAACAAAATGCAACCTGAATTATTCTACATAAAGAATAAGGGTCAATCCATATTAAATCAACCAATAATGGTTACTGACAAAAAGAATGTTTACCTATATTTGTACTATATTCAGAGAGTTGAAAAAGGGTACTCATTAATTTTGGTCAGTTTTTTTTTAGCGACCATTTTGTATAGGTACGTTAGCCTATTTTGCATTATACATAGGTTTGCGCTAAACTCTGTAGTTTCTTTGCTTTTAAAGATATTTAGTTCAAACAAAAACTATGTTAAAGAGCATAAAATATACAATATTTCTGTCCAGTAAATATAGGTTCACTTAATTAGAAATAAACAAAACAAAAATAGGTAAATGTTAACGTTTTCAAAATAAAAACCTTCTCTTTAGACAATAAAAATGTTAAAGATAAAACTAAGACTCGCCTTCAATTTTTTTCTGGATATAGTGTTTATAGTACTTTCTTAAAAAGTTTTGGGCCTGAGAGTTACATCCTTTTTTTTTAATCGGTCTTCAAACATTGCGATTTTTCTAAAATCAGGTTTCCTCAATCTGAAATACTCGGAAGGGGCACACTTAAGAAATATAAAATTTTCAGAAAACATTCTCTTATTGTGTTTGTAATAAGTGGTTGAAATTTCATCATTGTGACTTTTATTAGGTGTTTAGTTCAATTTGTTTTTAAATAGATAAAATTGTTATAAATGCTATTAAGTGCAGATATTACATTGCAGTTAAAATCTAAATATCACATAAGTAATATTAAGCAATATTTGTTAACTCATTTACAGTTCACAATCTAGACATTAAATATATATATATATATATATATTCTTATATATTATTTCTCAAAGGTGTTTTTTTGCCGCTAAGCGATATCTCCCTTAATTCTTCATCAAAATGAATTATTCAAGCATCATTTTAAAGCTTATGTTCACCGCTATTGAGGAAAATAGAAAAACAGCTTAAAATTCATGTTTTCGTTTCAAAATTTGATTCAAAAAAACTTTTATATTATACTTCATTTGGTTCAGCTACCAATTAATTAAGTCGTTTACCAACCTCTTGGTCAAAACAAATGATGTGTGAAGAATGTGACAGACTATCGAGTATGGTTAACACGGAACTTAATGAAAACTCAATGAGTGTTACCAGATTTAAGAAAGAAGGGTGGCAACAAATTATTAAGGGATGAAGTTGTTAGTGATGTCATAAAATTTTACATGGATGACAACAGTCAATTATGCCCTGTAAAAAAGGAATTTGTATCGTTGGGTCACAAAGTTTACAAACAATAAATAAATGAAAAAAATGTTTTTAAACATGCTTTCCAGTCCATTAATAACATAGACTCGAACTAAAAAATAAAAAGTAACCCACATATAAAATTAATTCTTCCTCTGCGAATCTGATATTGCAATGAGACTTAATAGCTTGCAATCTTTTTATTTTTCATAAAATAAACACACCCAAAAAGCATGGAGCGTGATGTTTTCGGAACTTTGCAAGATTATTCCAAATGCTTTTCGGGTTATTTTTTAGTTATCCCCCCCCATTCCTATCTGAGTGTTATTTTTTTGGTCATGGTTTGTTCTAAAAAATGTTGTTTCCTCGGGATACCCCCCCCCCCCCCCCCCTCTATCTGAGGGTTAATTTTTTGGTTATAATTGGATTTTTTCAAAAATGTTTGGTCCTCAGGACCAAACCCCCCCCCCCTCATCTGAGGGTTAACTTTTTGGTTAATATACGTATACGAGAACGCAGTCGCAACATGATGTGCTATAAGGAGCAGCCCGAGACGATTCGTAAAGAGCCGAGGCGACCGTGCACCGGTCCACCGGTTGAACGGTAGTGAGTTAAAGAAAAGCATGTTAAAATAACTAATATTGTATTCTTTGAGTGAGTTATTTGTTGGTTTTTAACAAAAATACCCTAAATATAAAATTGGAAAATCGTCTTTTTGCTTTTTAAGGCCTATGTGGTTTGTGTTTCCTGGATTAGCTGGTACACACAATGTATGTGTATGTAAATACTACCAGAATGTTAAACTTATGCTTGCAGGTTCAAAACTGAACTCAGATTACAAAGACTTGATCGATTTACCAGTTTGTGACTTTTAGAATAGCCTAGTAAGTGTATGCTCGATAACTGTCTATTTTGCCCAGGAGAACAATTTCTCCTTTAGCATTTAAGGGATAGAACTGATGATCTTCCTGTTAATGTTACTTTTATGCAGTGGGTTAGTACTGATCGAGCAGAGCTAATAACTACGAATATGTCCCTTGGTGATTTTTTCGGGTCTTGGTTAAAAAACTGTTAGTATTAAACACACATCACTTCATTTCAAAAGCGCAGTCAAAATACTTTAAACAACTTAAGGAAAATGTATCAAAATAGGTTTGTATCGCTCTATGGGATTTCGCAGAGAACTATACATTTGTCCTGCAAGACGAAATTCAAAGTTTCCATTGGTCCAATCCACAAGCTACCTTACATTCCTATGTATTTTACTACAGAAAAAATGATGAAGACAAGATTTACTGCAAGAGTTTGTGTGTTATAAGTGACCACAGCTGTTGTTCACACTTTTCAAAAATTCTTCGTTGAAGAAGTGAAGAAAGTAGCACCAGAATTAAAACAATAATCTATTTCAGAGATGGAGCCAGCAACCTATATAAAAACAAGAAAAAACTTATTTATCACCACAAGATTGATTTTGATCTAGAAATTGAGTGGAAAGCTTTTGCTTCCTCTCACGGCAAGAACACTTGAGAAGGAATTGGTGGTTCTACAAAAAGTAACAAAAGCTACCTTGCAGCGACCATACAGCAATCAAATTTGAACAGCTGAAAATATGTGCAGGTTTTGTCTTGATAATGTACCAGGCATACAATTTACCTATGTAACATCAGAAGAAGTTAAATCAAACAGCTTGAAATTACAGAAAAGGTTTGATAGCAGCATTCTCATACCAAATGCAAGGTCTTGCCATAGGATGTGTACCTATGTATGTAGATTTGTACGGATCTCTGAATCAGTACGCTGTTATGAGTACTCAGAATCATAAAAAATTACTGATTGCAGCATTTCAGTACTTCCAGACCATAGTGTATTTTCATTTGAAAAAAATACACAGTAGCTTGTCATGTCTTGTATTATATTAGTTTGACAAAAATCAGAGTAAATATTTCTATTATAAAAAAACTATTATTCATTTGACAGTCCTTGAAAAAACTTAAAATACCAATAATCCTGTTGGCCAACCAATGTATTAGGAAAGAAATTTAAGAATGAGAATGGAATAAAACATTTCACAAAATAACAAACATATATTTTTGAAGTAATTTTATACAAATGCCTTTCACTGTTCAATGATGCAGCCATTTGCACCGCTGACCACACAACCGCTCTTCACCCAAGGCAGCAAGTATTCCGGGATTGGTATTTTATTATCATTGTAAATTCTGATAGCAAATGTAGCTGAATAGTTTATAGCCTCCGCCTGCAACTTATCAGCGTAATCCTCGACTACTTTCTTCCCGTCCAAATTTTTTACAACCTCCAATTCTTTCGTCGAGTTTTCCAAAATGTTTTGAATGTTGACCAGTTCTAATTCGAAGTTGTAGGCATTGGCGCTGTTGCAGACGATGAAGGATGTCATCGGGCGGTTTATGTTGTCTTTGTAGCATGCATCCCTTAATGAATCTTTGTTGCTTTTATTTTGGTACTTCTCTATTGACTGGGCGTGTAGGACTTTAGCGTTTTCTTTTGCTATAGAAGCATTTATCGGGATTTGTTCTACAAACTTTTTGAATTTGCTTACTCCGATGCCGATATTCTTGCCAGGTTCGTCCAGTAGTGTATGTGCGACATTACACGGGTTCTTTTGTTTAGCCGCTTCTATGGCGATCCTGAGATAATCCATACTGCCTTTTAGTTTGTCGTTAATGTCAACAATGTTGGTGTAATTCTTTGCCAGTACCTCATCAGCAGCAGCTGTTACAGTCTTCTCTAAATTAGCGAGTATCGGTTTCAATCGGCTGTACCGTTGGTTGACTAAACCTACAGCGTAGTTCAACAACTTATCTTTAGTAGCGTTACATTCTCCACTATATACACTCTCCGGTATCGGACCTAATTCTATGGTCAGATTCGCGATCTCACGAGCTACGTCGGTATCTCTCCATCGGTTCAACAATATCGTGCGGTTTTGCAGTTCATAAAGTGCATCCTGAGCTACAAATCTGACTTCATCAAACGCTTCTGTGAAAAAGTTACCAAAGTTTTTTACCAAACCTTTTACACATTGGAACATTTTAATCATATCGGCCATGGAGCACGATGACTCTATACTGTCCGGTTGAAGGAGTTGAATTTGGTCTTTCAAATTTGTTTCAAAGTTCGATGCTAGGTTTAACTGTTCAACGACAAACTGGGTATTGTTGGGCAACAAAGGGAAGACTCTATTCCTAGCCGCTTGTATTAGCAATTCGCCGAATATGGCTTCATTTTTAGTCGTTATTCTGGGACAAATCTGATATGCTGCGGATACGTGCAGAGATATTAAGAGTGAAATCCGGGAAAAAGCGTTGATCCCTGTACTGTTAATAGAATTCTGTCTGTTTCTAAGATCGATTGCTCTGTTGTTAATCAGGTTGACATTGTGCGTGTATGGTGTTATGTTAAATTTACCCAACTCGCTCAAAGCCAAATTGATTACTTTATCTTGGTTTACGTTGTTTTCTTTAAACAATGCTGCGCTTTCATTACTCGCCACTTCCGCCGCTTTAGCAAGTTCCGATTGTATAGTATTAGTAACATTGTTGGTTAAATCGAAAAACAGTATGTTCGCATCGGAGGATAATTCGTTCAACTTGTCTTGGGTTTCGTTCAAGTATTTATTAAAAGATTCGCACTGTTCGTCGACGCATTTTGAAAAATTCTTTTTAGAATTGTAAACAGACTCGCAAGATTTGTTTAGATTCTGGATGAATTTAGTTTGACGCGACTGCAGGTCTGTTTTTATATGGTTAACTTTCGCCGTAAGTTCAGCAAAAGAATCCAAATTAAGTTGAACATTATCGTTGACCCTCTTCACAGCGTCGTTAATTGAAACATTAATTGCAGCTTTTTGTCTGTTATACTTCGCAGCTTCTGTAGAATTTAATATGACAGCGAAGTCTAGAGCTTCTAGTTCAGTATTGTAGGAAGCGATTATGTCATTAACAAACTGATCCGATTGTTCCTTTACGTGCTTTATGAAATCACTTTCAGTGGCCAAAACTTCTGCAATTAGTACATTTAATGTTTCTTTTATCATTACATCAACACTATCCAAACATTCCGAAATAAACCCAGTACTGGTTGTAGCATTGTTTTGGTCATTGGCGAGTTTGTTCATAGCGTAGACCTCAGTAGTTGTTTGAACCAAAGATGAAACTATTTGATTTATTAACACGTCGGTTTCAGTTTTCATATCCGTCGCATTCTTCTCTAGATCTT
The DNA here is from genome assembly GCA_018207615.1 of Philaenus spumarius. NCBI lineage: Eukaryota > Metazoa > Arthropoda > Insecta > Hemiptera > Aphrophoridae > Philaenus > Philaenus spumarius. The sequence continues at coordinate 30,533 of JAGFPH010009796.1, read as the reverse complement.
TCAATTCTTGTACAACTTTATCAGAGGCCCTGTCCAACTTTGCAATAGTATTATCTACGCAAACTTTAAACTTATCTACTTCGTTTGCCTGTTCTGTACACTGGTTTTCAATGTATTTGTTATCGTATACAGATTTGGTTGAATTAAACTCGGTCTTCAATACTCCGACACTGCTCTCAATATTTTCTATTTGTTTTTTATATTTGTTGATAAGTTCTTTAACTTTTGCTATATTTTCTTTTATCAATGCCTGATCAGTTTCTGTCAAAGTTTCACCAGGTTCGTAAGAGGTAAGAATAACTTCAGCAAGTTTTCTTTCCAATTCAGCGGGCACGTTATCAAACTCTGAATTAAATTTATTCAAAACAGTACCAGCGTTATCGAAACCAGGGTTTACCTGTGTGTTTATTTTTACTTCAGAATTATTCAAAACAACTTGAACGTACTCGTTGTTGGCTTGTTTGGTTTCTGCTTCTTTTTTAATCTGTTCGGCTTCAGTCTTAGCTTTCTCCGCTGCTTCCTCAACTGCTTCGTCCGTTATTCTTTTAGCTTGAACTTGTGTATATTCAGAAGCTTCTTTCAAAACATTATCAGTGTTTCCTGTAAGTTCATTTTCAAACTGATTATTATTGATTTTATCGTTTACTTTCTTTAATTCATTTAATACAGGACTTAATTTCAAATTCAATTCGTTGTACGTCGAGTTAACACAAATGAGAAAAATGTTGCTATTTCCTTTCTTACACCTTTCATTAACATTCACAGCGGAATATTCTTCCAGTAAAGATTTTACTTTGTTTTCAATATTTTCTAATTCTTTGTCTACTTTACTGATCTTATCAATAGTTTGATTCACCAATTGTTTGACATCTTTAGTTTTACTTTCCAGATATTTCTCCAATTTTTCATTCTCTGGTGCGGGATTATCGACATGTGTACTTATAGCTTCCTTTAAAGGATCCTGGGTCGAATTGAGTTTACTCAAAACTGAATCAATTGAGTTTTGCACGTTTTCTTTAACTACATTCAAACTATTCTTAATGTTCAAAATCGGCCCGTTGATTACATTCTCGATCTGTTTCAACCCGTCTATGGATCTATTTCTCAAGAACTCTTCATTGTCGACCTGCGTATTAGGCTGGACCAGGTCTACAACCTTACCTAGTTCTGTTTTTGCCTTTTCTTCTGCTGCTTTTAGAACTTTTTCAATCGTACTTTCCACATATTTTATAGCCTCTCTGCCCAGTAACTGAATTGTTTTCGATAGATCGTCGACGCGCTCGATAGAATTTGTCAAATTATTTATGAATTCCTTGAAAATAGGTTCGATGCATTTGCAAAACGCTGTTTTTGACTCTCTCACGGAAATGCAGTTAGAACTCAGTATCTTTTCCGTGAATTCTTGTACGTTTTCCTTGATGATCTCTTTAAAATTTTTCAACTGATTGTCGTAGGTTCCGCTCGTACCATTGAAAAATTCAACTAGAGATATAATTTTGATTTTAGAATCAGCGATGATTTCCTCTACAAGCTTTTTTATATCGTTTACGTTGAATTTAGGGTTATTGATACTATCCAGTACTTGTTTAAGCGCATCGAACTTTTGTTCTAACTTTGGAATAAATTCTTCCAATAGTTTCTGAACCTTTTCCCACGACGCTTGGGATTTCGCTTTATCGACCGGTATAAGAGTTGAATTGCTGTTGAGCGCCTGCACTATATCTTTCACGCAGTCTGCAATTACCGACTGAATAACCTGAACACTTATTGGGGATTTTTTGCAATTGTTGTTGGAACAGTCAGATGAATTGTTCCTGCTTGAAACTCTGGATTTCAATTTGTACAAAAGCCTTCCTGCCAAAGCTGCATTTGCAGGAACGTTGTACACCTTCTTGGTACCACCTTGACCCTGGATGATATCTAAGAGTGCCTGTTGATCTTCAGAGATGTCTGCTTCTGCATTGTTTTCATTATCTCCTCCAAGACCGAAATACTTGAATATGTTATCAAGACTGAATCCATCTTGAGAATTCAATGCGGAGAAATCTGCTTTAGACTGAAACACAATACATCAAGAAGTATCAAAAAATTTACTTATAACAAGAATTATCAAGGAATTTACTCATAACAAGAATTACTGAATTAATGAATTTAAGGGTGAACACTCATTTTTATAAAATGCAAACAAATCACTTATTTTGATACAATTATTATGAAACTATACACTGCACTGATTGTAAAGAATTAAATAACAAATTTTAAATTTTGTTGACAAATTTAAATAAAATGATTCGATCGTGCTGAACCAGTAGGCTAACTTGAGTTGAGCGAATTTCCAAAATAAAGTTTATATGATTTAGGGTTTTAACTATTTGGGAAATTAGTTATTCGCTAAATAGCTGCCTACGTATGCAAAATATATTAGTCGAATTTGGTTGCACTTGAGCCTCCAACCCTTGCTCGTGCGCTTCTTTGATTCCGCACGCATCGGAAAAACTCACTTTGCGAGATTGCACCTCGACCTTGCGGCCTTGGATTATGACTTGCACCTCGTCCTTCCTCATATTATGGACGGTTTGTTAATTTGTCATAATAATTGTTCGCTTTGTTAATTGTTCGCTTCGGTAAAATCCCCACGTGAATTTGAACTTTTAAGGTGTTTTACGTTTTGATCGATTTCAAGAGAACTAGACGATCTATTAGGTCGTGTAAAAATACAAAATGTGCAGAATGATATCCTATATTTATGTTTATTAACAGAACCCCAAAAAGTTTCATTATACAGTAGTACAAAAAATCATAAAAAATGTTAATTCCTGTCAAAAATCGTGCTTCGGGTTGTTTGGTATTTTTTGTTAATGAACTTGTCCGAACGACTTAGAAAACCAACTTGTGAACCAAATTTGGACCAAACGGAAATAAAATGCGTCCGTTAGGGTACGAACACATACATACATATACACATAAAACTTTATATATGACACCCCTAAACGTGTTCTAGGGACCATGATCGGTGCTCATTGACCACTCCCGACCTTCGGTCTCACCATAAGAGTCAATGCAATAGCCTACGGAAATTCGCAAATAAATTCAATAGGAGATTTAACATGCTGAACTTTTAGCCATCTTGGTAACCTTGATGTTACAACGTTGCCAGATCTACAATTTAAACATCAATAAGAGTAAAATGAAAAATCTCACATCACAAAGATTGACTAAAAAATACCGTAGTACATTTTGTCAAATGTAAATGTAAACGTTTACCTATGTTGTTGTTATAAGTAAATACAAATTATTTTTCAAATGAAACAATACGAAAGTTGACATAAAAATAGTGCATAATTATATTACCTAATACAAATATAAAACGTCATCATTCTTATAATTGTACACATTTGTATATAGTCATAATATTAACTTGTCACAAATATATTCAAAGGATATATAAAATTAATTTTCATTAAATTATATGCAAAACCTAGCCTTTATTAACTTAACTCTTTTTTGTAACTTAGACAAATTAAATATTATACTTTAAGGGTACGTTTACACTTGTACACATGTATGAGAACTTAAGTGAGATACTTGTTGAATGAACAAATCCAGAAACATTTTTTGCTCACTCAAAAGGTCACATTTGTGTGAGCTTCAACATTTCCTCATACATTTTGAGTGAACAAAATTTTGTTTAAACATTAACTTGTGTGAGGTGATTATTGAAGCTTTTCCCAACCAGCTGTTTTATAACAATACTTTTTGTAGGTTAGGTTTCATTGTGTTGTGTACAAATACGTTAGTATTTCATTTGAATCTTTTCAAATTAAAGTTACTATATCTAATTTGAGTCGGGAAACAACACTGCAACCATTGAGAAAATTAGGGCTTCTAATAAATGGATGTTAAATCCAATGTTAAAATCAACTTGTGCGCAAGTGTAAGTGCTCTAAAAAATGTGATTCAACAAGTACTGTATAGTGATTTGTGTACTCAAACTTCACACTTGTTTCTCAAACAAGTTCTCATACATGTGTACAAGTGTAAACGTACCGTAAGACTTACAAACAAAAATCAATGAAAAATGCATACTGTAGTATAATTCAATTCAAACATCTGTTGTTACATATTATAATTAAAACAGATGGTTTCAATCAGAAAGTTGACATAGTTTTAGGTTAATCCAACGTTGAACCAAAACACGTTTATTAAAAGCATTTACATTTGTTACAATAGCACCCAACTTTATAAAATATTCTTCACAACTGACAGTTTTGTCATAATTCAGAGTGTGTAAAAATAATATAAAAACATTTTGAACTGATATATTTAACCCTGACGTCGACCCATGGAGAAGCCATTGCAAACAGATTATTGTATATTGAAAGATAGACTTCACGGTTACAAACATTACAAAAAAATTTGCAAAACGGTTGACCCTAAAGGCCATCCATGTAACTTCCCGCTAAGTTTAATTACAACAAACACTATTTTTGGAAATTTTGAACTGCCATAACTTTTGAATGAATCAACCGATTTTTATGCGATTTGCGGCAATCGATGCAGTT
>JAGFPH010009796.1:11959-25961 GCA_018207615.1 Philaenus spumarius | reverse complement strand
CGATGCAGTTTTTTAAGTCCATTGAAAGAATCAACAACAAAAATTTTTTAGATGAAAAGTTTCGGAGAAATTGAGGAAAAACACTTTTTTAATTTTCTTTCGTTCACGATATTTTGCGAATGAATCAACCGATTTTTATGCGATTTTCGGCAATCGATGCAGTTTTTCGAGTCCATTGAAAGAATCGACAACAAAAATTTTTCTGATGAAAAATTTCGGACAAATTGAGAAAAAACACTTTTTTTATTTTCTTTCGTTCACGATATCTCACGAACGAATTAACCGATTTTGACCGGACTGGTAGCGATCGACGTTGCTTTTCAAGGTTAAAAGCTGATTAGATTTTGGAATTGATCGGTAAAGCCGTTTAAAAGTTATTCCAAAAAACCTGATTTGAAAAAAATTTATTTCTTAGTTTTTTCGAAATTTCTCAGAACCTACCGGTCCGAATTAGTTGAAATTTTCAGGAAATCTAAGTTTGATGGAACTCTTTAAAACGCCGTTTGGTAAGATCCAATCGGTTAAGCCGTTCAAAAGTTATAAGCAGGTCACATACTTACATACACACACACATACTGTACATACAGACAGGGTGACACCCTCTCGGGAGTGGTCAGGGAAGATTCCTAGGAACTCAAAACGTCGAGATCTGATAGATACTCGATTTTCGAAAAACGGGGTGAAACCAATAACTTCCCGATTTTAGAAAATTTTAAATTTTCTTAACGGGAAGTTAAAAATTAAAGGTGAAATTACAACGCCTGCCTTAATTTGAATCATTGGGGATGGTGCGATTCTATTTAGATCTTTGTCTTACATTATGTATTGGTCACCTCTATCCCCCACCCTACTTAGATCCAAGTGCTTCTTTGCTAATCAATCGTTATTTCCGTGGAAATATCATAGTATAAAAAAAGTTGTTTGTATTGGCTTTGCCATGAGTCGCCGTAGGATTTGGTGATGGGGGCAGAGCCTCTAGTAAATTATACGGTACACGCTGAACATTTACATTTACACCTCAGTGTAGTCAATGACTACATATCAATTGATATGTAGTCATTGGTGTAGTTCAGTAAGGTCAGCAAACCACAATCAACTGCGGCTACAATCAGAATTCATCCACATACACACTCCTTAGCAACTAAACACTCTTTAAGTCTGTTTAAATTTGGTTTTAGTTTCAATTACTTTTAAAAAGTCTATTAAACAAGACAATTTCAACTTGGACATTGAGTCTTTGGATACAAATAAAAATGAATTCTAAATTGAGTCTTTTATAGATGTTCAATCTAAACTGATCATCTAAGTCTCGTTTTTTTTTCCTTTAATATAATTTCAGTCACTATTTTGAGTTGTTTACTCTTAAATAAACAACAGACAATTCAAGGATGTACATGCCAGGGTGTGTTAGTAGTATGATAGGTTTTAAAAGCACACCTGCATAGGGCCGTAACCAGACCTGGGTTACATTGGTCGAGTAGAAGTGCGAGTTAATTTCCGAGTTAGAGCTTAACCTTTAACTTGACCAATGTAGACAGAACGGCGAGTCGCGAGATGGACGACGACCCAGTTGGCGGATGAGTCGAGTGGTTTCAGCAGAGAGCCAGCTGCTCGCCCACTCGCCTTCCTCAAGGAACATTTCGTGTTTTGTGCCATTTCGTCATACCTGCTGACATACTTTTCTATACTGCTTGTGAACGAACATTTCTAAACTGCAGCGAGTACAAACTGGGGCCGAGTCAGCTTGCTCTTCTACTCGACCAATGTAACCCAGCCTTAAGTGTAATTTGATTTAAAAATTATGATGAATGAAAAGTAAAAATAAATATATGATACAAATTGTTAATAAATGAATTTTAATTACGTATATTTCAGTGTTTTTGTTAGTAGTTTCTTCTCTCTGCATTTGTTGTAAAAATAGACAGTTACTTACTGTTTATACTGTTGAAAAATGAAATTATCTTTTTATCTTTTAATTTTTAGGTTTTTTTTTTGTATTAATTTAACTTGTTTAACTTTTTTTAATTTGTTCTTTATGTCTCTCGCAAGAAAATATATAATTGACAAAGTAAGGTATTTTATCTCGGCAATACAAAAATAATTATAGTAAGTAGGGCCATCATTTTCATAGAGCCGCCAGGGGCACCATTTTCATAGAGCTAAATTAAATCTGTATGACACACGTTAACTGTATCATCTGTCCAAGACAGTTCAGGCCCGGTGCATGTTTGTTGCAAATTGACGCAGGACTTGATCGGTGTCAAACGTTGATAGTCTCTCATTTGATACCAACCTAGATGGATTGTACATTAATTTGTATTTATGTACATTTTTAACTTCCCGCTACCAATAAAGGGAAGTTATTGATTTCGGTCCGATTTTCGAAAGTCGAGTTTTCATTAAATCTCCACGTTTTGAGGTCCCAGGAAGCCATTCTGACTATTCCCGCCGAGATGTCCGACCGTGTGTGTGTGTGTGTGTGTGTGTGTGGATGTATGTGTGTAAATAAATGTTTGTCGTACAGTTTCTCAAAAACGAATCAACCGATTGAATTCTACGACATGTCATTCGAAAGGGTGTATCAAAACTTAGATCTGATTAGATTTGAGAGTTAATCCATCGAGCCAATCCGAAGAAATTTAAAAAATAACCTAAATTTTTTTTTGAATTTTTATGTTTTTTAAAAATAACTTTAAAGCGTGCGAAAAAATCATAATAAAACCATGTATACATTTTTTGTGCTTAAAAAACTGCGTCGACTGCTTTTTTGAAAATGAAAATCGGACGACGCATTCAAAAGTTATCGTTGTTTAAAAATTAACAAATTTTCGTTTTTTGGTATTTTTTTAACATACCTTCCAGATTTCTCAACCAATCAATATAAACCTGTACATTTTCTTTTTTTCCTTTAAAAACTGCGTAGAATGCTTTTTTAAAAATGAAAATCGAACGACGCATTCAAAAGTTATGGCAGTTCAAAATTTCCAAAAATAGTGTTTGTTGTAATTAAACTTAGCGGGAAGTTACATGGATGGCCTTTAGGGTCAACCGTTTTCCAATTTTTTTATATATAAAATTAAAGATAAACATATTTTCTTTTAATTGTTTTTAAATTCATATTGATAAATCAAGTAGTTTAAAAGATATAAGTATTATAAAATAGTCATGTTCCAAAATGTAAATATCATTTTATAAAATTGATGGCCTATTTGTTAAAATTTTGTATTTATGTACCTTTTTTATATCAAATTAAAGATAAAAATATTATGTTTTAATTGTTTTTTGTATCAAATGGCTTAGATGTTATTAACATTATAATGAAGAAATTAATAATGATTAAGTTCATATGTTATACGAAGATGTATGAATGTTTCCGATGTTAAAATAATGGGTATTTCTTCTTTAAGCTTTGTATAAATGAATAAAAAAATATGGTAAAAGTTTGTATATGTATATTCAATTTATATTCTCAAATCCATCAAATGACGGGGAATATGACGCACGTCTCACAGAAACATCCGTCCATCTTGGGAGTAACGCTGGCGTCAAATATATATCTGCGTCATGTGTGCATCGCATCATCCGTTCCTATGTACTTCTTCCTAACCGACTGAAAGTGACGCAACGTCCCGCGTCACTTTGCAGCAAATTTGCACCGGCCTAAACTGTCTTGACCAGATGACGCAGTTAACGAGTGTCATAAATTTACTTCAGGAGTATTTTCAATCAGAAATTTGTCCAGATACTGTAACACCCGTGTGTTGAAATTTACATTTTACGATGTAATTCTAATAAATGGCATGTTAAAAGGTTATTTTCCTTTAGGCCCAAAAACTTCCAGTTTTAAGTTCATCAAGCAAAAACATGTTAGGGCTATCACTTTGTGACTTAAATCCCTTCCAAACACATGCATTTGGATTTAGTGAGATTTATTTCATCAAAACATTGACTTACTGCATTCAAACGTGCAAAATTTGGGGGAGGGTTGCAGAAATTTCAAATATGAACATAGGTGGAGTGTTACATAGTTTTAAAAAACAAGTGTTTTGAGAAAACAAGTTTTGATTTACTTGGTCCCGGTTCAAGATGGCGACCCTAAATGTACTAATATTGTTTTTTTTTTGTATTTTTATTTACTACCACTGAGTTTTTATACTCATAACTATATTTACTGTTTGCCTGTGTGCTAATCAATTGTTTTTTGATCCGGTTGCTGGTATGACTGCAAATTGGCTTTTTATTATGTAAATGTCTGACCATTGATCAGTTAGCTAATTAATTATCTGTATGCCTGTCATGTGGTTGTGTGCCTGTTAATTCATTATATTTCTTTCAGTTTGTTCTTCGTCTAACTGATAACTAAATGATTTTTGACGGTTGTCTCGTTCTTGATCTGTTTGCTAATTAACTTATTTTTTCCTGGATATTTGTAATAATAGATGGTATTATATTTGTTAGGTGATCTGTTTGTCTGCAAATTCATTTATTGTTTGCCTGTCGTTTGGTTGTGTGTCTGTTAATTAACTGTTTTTTCATGGTTACCTGGATGTTGATCTGTTAGATAATTAATTGTTTGTTGTTTTTCATATAGTCATGTGTCTGGCTGATAATTTTTTTCTAACTGCTAATTAACTGTTTTTTCACGGTTGTCTGATTGTTGGTTAGATAATTCATAAAGTTTTGTATCTGCGAATTCATTGTTTTTATATCAGTTTAAGGTTTACTGTTTGTTAATCTGTTAGATAATTAATAGTTTTTTGAGTGTCTGGATATATATTATGTTTGCTTGATAAGTAACTGTTTGTCTGTCCACAAATTGATTGATGGTAGTCGGTTTTTCTGGATATTAATCTGAATAATCTGTTAGCTAATTAATAAAATTGTTTCTTTGCCAGTTATTTTTCTTGTTGGTGCTAATTAACGGGTTACTAATTTTGTGGTTTACAGGTTGTTGATCTGTTAGATAATTAATAGTTATTTGTGTATCTGGATATATATGTTTGCCTGATAATTAACTGTATGTCTGTCCAGAAATGTATTGTTGATAATGTTTTTCTTTTTATTAATCAGTTAGCTAATTAATTATTTCTTTGGCAGTTTGTTGTTCTAACTGCTAATTTGTTGATTTTGTATTACCTAGTTTTGAGCTTGATTGTTTGCATGTTTAACTGGCTTACTATTTGTCTGGTACGTCTGGTTATTAGTATTAAGTAAATTTTACACAAGGATGTATCTAAAAAATGGTCAAGTGTAATAACTTGGCTTTTATATGTAGGTTATAAAATAATAATTTGAATGCTAGGTTGAAATAAGTTCAACCTGAACAATTGGTTTAGTAAGTTATATTTACCTCTTGCGGGTTGTATACCACGGTGAAGACGAGTACCAAAAGGAACGTCTTCATCGACGCCATCATGGAGCAGAGGTGACGAGTAAACACCGAAATTACAATTTAAAGAACTTGTAAAATACCTCAGATAACGCTGAATTGAAATTAGTCTCCTTGAAGTCGTTTTTTTTTTTTTTTTAATTATTACAAACTGTACGTCATTTTATTTTGTCTGTCTCCATAAAACACTGGTTATTTACATTTTTACAAAACAACAGTAGAAATTGCCTCGGTTGATAACAGCTGATTTACAGTTTGGCATTTCTTTTTTATTCGTCTAGCTCAGATTCTCCTGACGAACATGTAAAGCTTTTAAACGTGAATAACAACGTGGAAAGAAGTAATAGTCTTTAAAATAATTTTCGGTAGATAATTGATTCTTATCTTGCAATTGCTTCAAGCAATTAACTCTATTTCATTTCATCCGGACAGTAGGTATGCAGCTGTCACTCCAGCTTTGTCCTTGTTAAAAATAAGGACCCTTCGTAAGTCCTTACTTTCAGGAAAATCGTTAATTTGTAAAAATGCAAAATGCTACGTTTTAATAAATAAATATAGACAAGTTAAATTTACACATTTTTCATAGTTGACATACTACACAGATTGTCTTTTATAAATGGGCCACCATTGACATCTTCTAAACTATAAATCTGATATCAAAAGGAGAACCTCCCCTTGTTTTTTTTTACATTAAATATGTATGTGAAACGTTTGTAAATGACCACCATTTTTCAATATAGCGGTCAACTTTCGAATTTCTTATGGAACACCCACTATTGAAAAGCTTATTAAAATAGAAACAGAACTACGCAAACTTGAGCTTACTATCTTGCTTCGTTCCAGAGTAACGGACAAAGTTCTGGAAAATTATATTTTTATTTTAACATCATCTCTTTTAAATTTAACTAAAATTGTATCCTGCTTTGGTAATATTTTAGACCGTATTAGATTTTTTTTTGAATCTAGTTATAAAAACATTGACGGAAAAACCTTTTAAAAAATATTAGTAGGCTACCACCAACAACCTACTTATTCCTAATATTAACAAATTAAAAACCTGCTTTGATATTATAATAAAAATATAATTTTTCAGAACTTGGATTGGCTTACTTTGAAAGGAAGCAAGATACTAAGGTCTATTTTACAATAGTGTATTACATGACCTACCTTTACATTTGACATTGTTACCCCACCCACCCAAAGCCTGAAAAAAGGAGCTTATAGAGGATCAGATATGCCACAAAATGTGTCCTGTTGTGCAACACATGGTATATACAAAGTTTTGTTTAGTTATTTTCAGTAACAAAAATAATGAAGCTGGTTAAATTTACTTTATGAGATTTCTATAGCCTATACATAATTGTAAAGAAGACAAATCTGTGAGTATGTATCAATGAATACTTAAAAAAACATTTAAGTATTCATTGTATGTATGATCCAATTTGTTTGTGACGGATCGGGCATAATTTAGTAGTTAATTAGCACCAGTGGGAGTTAACGCGTGAAACAAACACACCTTTAATTTCAATTAGAATAAATAGCTGCAATTTAACACAATTTTTACTTATATGACAAATTACAGCCCTCGCATTTTTATTACTTGCATTGAAGGGATGAAAACGGGGATACAAACTCCTAAAACAATAAAAACTACACATACGGTATTCCATATTTGACTTCCCTTGAAGCTAGAAAGTTGAAATTTTATGAACCTTGGATAGGTTTCAGGAAGCCCCTTCGATGCACCAGAACCGTTTGGAACATTGTCAGTGGCGGCGATAAGGCCCTCGGCACCTCGACCCCCTGAGGGGCCCCTAGAAAAAATAAATTACGATTTTTTTTTACATGCAAACTAAAAAACTACATATTTCGAAATGGTATTACTGCTTGTTGTATTGACTATTTCTTTTAAAAACTTAATTGTAAACTATATTTTCGCATGGAATTAATGTATATTAAAATCAGATTAAAAATTATAAACATACTACCCATTATGAACAAATAAACATACTAAATATTTAACATGCGCTGTGCGAACTGCGAAGCTTATCTCTTGTGGTGCCTCAACTCGGCACTGTGGAGACGTAAACAATCACAACGCAATGCAGTTCAGTTTTCAGAAGTAGGCCTACATCGCATCTCCGCGCGATAGGAGTGCTGTATTGCATTCATTTCACAATTTAGTGCCGCTTAAGTTTAATGTGTTAACATTGGATTTTAGTTTGTGTGAATTGTGAAGAGTTGGAGAGAGAGTTTATAAAATGGAAAGTAAGCGTGAATATTTAAGTGGTGCTAGAAAAGGAAACTACAAAAACAATGAGAAGAATCTAAAAGTAAACTTTCAAAATTCGACCACTTTTTTAAAAAAAATAATCAAAATGTGAAATCGAACAACGGTAACCCGAGCTAAGTGCAAGTAATGAAAAATAAACAAAAATCGGACTTGAAGTTGATTGGTGTGACGGTGACACTGATTTAAACATTAGTCCGTCGGACAAACAACTGCAACATGACCAAGAAGAACAACTGCAACACGAACAAAAAGAACAACTGCAACATGAACAAAAAGAACAACTGCAACACGAACAAGAAGAACAACTGCAACACGAAAAAGAAGAACAACTGCAACACGAACAAAAAGAACAGCTGCAACACGAACAAGAAGAACAACTGCAACACGAACAAGAAGAACAACTGCAACACGAACTAGAAGAACAACTGATAGGCAGAATGTGTTCGCCAGTCCGAAGACATACCGGGACCAGAAAGTCCAGTTCAGTTTGAACCAATTGAAGTTGTAAATAATCCCGAAAATTAAATTAGTTTAGCGGGTCCTTCCGAACCAAACTGCCAACATTTTCGGCTTTCTTACGAGTTGTCTCCCGGATTTAACTACAGACTGGCAGCTTTATTTAACCACACCTGTCACAACGGCTACAGCGGAAAGAAGTTGTTCCAAACTTAAATCAATTAAGTCATACTTAAGTAAAAGTATATTTACATATGTAATCATCGTTGTAAAATTATAGTTGCCTAAATCAATAGTGATGCCGCTCTAGAAAGCATAAAGAAATGACTCAAACTCGTCACTTTTTAAAGGCACATAATCGTTAGGCAGACTTATTTTGAAGAAGATAAGGACACTACAGGATTTGTCAAGATTTTAACTTTTTTTCTACCACGATCTTCTAGTCATTCGTCACTCTTATAGTTTCTTAGATATGAATTTGTCTGTAAACCCTTGCCATTGGACAGTTTACAAAATATGAGAAAGCTCATTTTGCAATCGATGTATCTACTACAAATCTATATGCAGTATTCGTATAATAATTTTTATATCGATTTGAAGTGCAAGTTCTATATTTTCGTTTAATATAAGGAAAACCTGGTTTAGTGTTCCGAACTATTCGTGTATTTCCGTGAAATATGTACATTTTCAACGCCCTAGGCGCGTTAGCCGTTACCTTTTCCTGTCTGGCTGGAACTATATAGCCTACTATACGTTTGTGATAATTTTGTTTAGTTGTTGTAATTTATACCTCGCGCAAAGATTCTTGGCGGCTGAGAGCTTAGGACGGTCGGGGAGGTGTTCACTTTGTTTTAAAATAAGACAGTTTACAAAACAAAATATATTTTTAATATACTTAATAGCATCGCAATTATATCGTGTTTGGATTTAATGTTCTTGTTATTTGATGCAGATTACAAAAATGACGTTAATTTTACTCTTTATAGCGACATGCCAAAAATTTTACCGACTGTGCTTTAAGCCCAGTAGGTGACTCATGACCAAAACCCGGAGCGCCCGAGCGAGGGCTAATTAGGGGTAGGGACACCTCCCCGACCGTCCTAAGCTCTCAGCCGCCACGAATCTTTGCACGAGGTATAGTGAAATAAGTTTTTAAAATCTATTTAAAATTTTCGGGTCGCCGGAATACTACCCCCCGGAAAACTACCCCCCCAAGCAGGTTCCTACGTCATTTTGACGTCAGAGATCGGGGGGGCAGTTTTCCAGTCACGCACACTCAAGTTTCGATGCGTTTGTATTATCACTTTATATAATTAGAATAAAAAAAAACTAGAGGTCTAACCTAAACTGTTTAGTCACAGTATGTTTCCGATAACAGTATAATTGTAGGAACCTGCTTGGGGGGGTAGTTTTCCGGGGGGTAGTATTCCGGCGACCCGCTTTTGCTAGGGGGGGTAGTATTCCAGTCGCGGACACGGCTCCCATATTGGTTAGTTGGCAGATTTCGTGACGTCACGTTTCACCTGGGGGGTAGTTTTCCGGGGGGTAGTATTCCGCATCCCCAAATTTTCAAGTATACAGTTCAATTCTATGGTTTATTCTCTACAATTTGTTATAATACAACTTTATTTTTAGGTATAACATATAATTCCTATTCAAAATGGGTAATCGTGAAATAGTCTAAAAAGACGTTTTCAAGCACTGTATTCCAAAAAAAATTCTATACCCCTCCCCCCCCGGATAGGAGACAGTAGCCCCTCCTTGAAAACCGGCTGGATCCGCCCATGATTTGTATAGAAAGTTTTCTATTTAGCAACAACAAATACTACGACTTTGTAAACGTGTAAAACGTCCTTTGCAAATTCCAAACGTTTTGTGATAGACGAGAAAGTACTGAAATCACAAACCATTGTTGTGAAACATACGTAATAGAAACTCATTTGAGTGTTCTCCTTTATTACGAATACAATATTTAACCATTTGTATAGGACCCGCAATTTGTTTCGCGGGGGGCCTCGTTTCGTTAGTGTCGCCACTGAACATTTTAAAACATGTTCGAACCTTCTATAAGATTCCTATAACATTCTGGAAAGTCCATTTGTGCGATGAGCTCTCAGGTACGGTTTTAGAGGAAAAGACGCTCGGGGCGTAGGCTACATGAAATAATGCGCACTTTACTATTATTTTTGAAAATGTTTCAAAATTTTGTTTAAAAGGTTTAAGAGGTATTTGATAACAGTTGCGGGAAATAATCAACATTTTTGCATGCAACGAAATACTTTATTTTTATACAATTTTTTCTCGCGAACTTGTGACACTCAACTTGCACAATCAAAGAGTTTTTCTGACGTATTGAAATATTATTAGATGAAATTTACTTTACGAGCTTTGGCCTGTGCAAATCGCTCGATTGTTTTGGACAGATCAAGCTGACTACCTATTTCGTTTTCAATCGACATCTTAGTTTGTTTGACTTGTATTACAAAATTAGATCAAACGGATAAAATACCTCACGCGTTCAACCTATACATAGCCTGAAGGCCTAAATAGTTGGTCAAGGCAGTGGGTACTCGAAACAGTAGTTGGTCAATAGCGAAACAGTGGGAACTCGGCGTATTGAATTCAACAAATTTCTGTATTTCCCACGACTGTACGAACAGGATCGTAACAGTAAATGTGGTTTATTTTAGTGTTCTTTCAAAAACAACAACATGTAAAAAATGCTACTGAACAGTAGTGCTTTTGTACAAAAACAATTAAAGTATAGAAAGTTAAACTAATACATTTTTTAATAAATTTCAAATTGATAAACTGTATAGGTGTTCAATAATCTTTTCGAAAAACTAAATATAGTAGAAATTTAACTTTACAAATATAAGGCGTTTGAAATAATCGCTCTCCAAAATTTGGCACTCTGGGAGACCGCCCTGCTCGCCCCGCCCTAAAACCGCCCCTGTGCGCTCTTTTGACACCCAACATCCGAACCAAACCTCTGCAGTTCTAAACGGAAACCTTCTTAATGGACGAGGGATTGAGGGTTTCTACCATACCATACAACCCCACATGCCGCTGCGGCGCGGCGGTGGGTTGCGGAGTTATAGAGCAGTACGCACGGACAAACCTTACATTTATTATTATACACAGGGTGTTTGAAAAGTCTTGCCCTCCATCTTGTAATGAATTTCGTTTTTCTTTTAATGAGAAGATAGTCGTGTGATACATGATTTTAATGTTAAATTTGACGAAAAAAACTATGGTCAAATCCAAACGCAAAATCGTGGGTCAAATCGAAGAAAAAACGCATAGCATATTACTGTTATTATTTTACAACTTTAGAAGTGTCCTTTTAAAATGTGATTAAAATTACTAATTTTAATTAACGCCCTAAACTTTGTTAATTAACACAATTAGAACAATGAAATAACTTAGAAAAAATAAGCAGCCTCAGACTGACAAACAAGTTCGCAAGACAACGAATATAAGATGATTTATTTTTGTAAATAATTTATTTAAATTCCAAACAGTTATTATCAACAACAACAAAAATAAGATGACAAAGAAGAAGAAAATAACTTATATCAAGTGAAATCACTTTCAAACTACTAAATATTCTACAATAAATGCTCAAATTGCTTTTCATTATATTTCATAAAACTCGTACATTTTGAGATATAAGCCGTTTCCAGACTTTTCAATCACCCTGTATTTATGTATTTATTTTGCAAACGCTAAATTGTCCAGATACAGATATATGGAATAAACTGAAACAAGAATTAAATTTAGCTGCTTGTTTGGGAAAGCGCAGTCATGCCATTCCAAATGATTTGTTGAAAATTCAAAACTACCCGACCTTTTGCCAATTAAAGTACATTTTCTGCAAGAATAACCGATCTAAAATATGAATATGCACATGTCGACGGGCCAAGGTCGGTCAGACGGTAGACGGTATAAAAAGGGAGTTTTTAGTCGTATAATTCTTTGCAATCAGTTGCCAGGTGTTTGTGTTCAGCTTTCTTCAATGTTTTTGCAATACCAACTATATTTGCACGAAATTGATAGCGTTTATAAAGTAAATAGAAACTTTTACATTTCGTATTTACATAAGGAACGTATCTTTTGTGCATATTTACAACTAGTACGTAGACTTAAACAGCTGACATTGATGACGTCCTTTAGAAATCCATCCCAAATTATAAAGATCAAATTTTGTACGGTTTAACTTCGAAATTATGCAATCGATTTTGATCAAACTTTTTAGCATTACTTGTGATTTTAAAATGTACGAGCGGACTAGCAGGAGTGAATAAATTAACTAAAGAGATATCGGGTAAATATTGAGAGTTCGCAGGCCCAACAACATAGTATAGAGAGTTTCGTCCAAATCAATCTGTTTCCCATTCAGGTTTAAGTACATGATCAGCTGTGCGCCAGTAACCGCGAAAACTAAGATTTCCTGTAGTTTATTTGAGTAGGCTACATTTTACTTAAAATATTTTCTATTTCACTGTGTTGGTATAGGATGCCAGGTTGAACAAACCAATTATTACAGATAACTTAACTATTATCCTTCATTTTGTTGTTTAGAGAGTTACACCAGCCATTAAGGAATTAATAGGGCTAAAAAATAGATATCTTGACATGTTTTGTTAAAATGTACTGTTTTGGGGTAATTCAGGTTTGAAATTTTCAAACGCCGCCCTTTTAAAACGCATGATTGGATATAACCAACACAGGGGTCGAACAAATCAATCATTACAAATAACTTAATATTATCCTTCATCCGATTTTTCAGACAGTTACACCAGCCGAGAGGAAATTAAAAGGGCTACAAAAAAATGTCCTTTTTGTCCTGTGTTTGGGTGATTCAGGTTAGAAACAGCCTTTTGAAACGCATGATTGGATATAATCGCTTAGTTTTTAAAAAAAAAAAAAACCTTTCAAGACGTTGTGATATGATTTTTCATACAAAAAGGAAGAAAAAAGTTCATATAAACATAGGCCCGAAAACGCTTCGTTTTCCAGATATCCGCCATTTTGTTTTTTGTACAAAATAATTCATTATGTAGAGAACGGTTTTGCTGATTGAGTTCAAACTTAGCATGAAGTTTAACCTAACAATGTTATATCGGAAGAAAAATAAGAGATTAATTCCAAACATGAGTTTCAATATGGTGACTGTCTGAAAATTTCAAACCTTAAGTATTCAAAAACCGTACATTTTAACAAAAACTATCAAGACACATTTTTTGTAGCCCTTTTGATTCCCTATCGGATGGTGTAACTGTCAAAATAATCGGATGAAGGATAATAGCTAAGTTAAAGATAATTCGACCACGCAGCTGGACCGCTGACGTGAGTTGAGCAAATTTCCAAAATTAAGTTTATAGGCCTATGTTTTAGGGGTTCAACCAACAATTTGGGAAATAGGTCTACTCACGAAGGCGTTGAACAGCTGTCTATGTGTACGCAATATATTAGTAGAATTTGTTTGCGCCTAGTGGCCTCACGAGTTTGCAAAACTTGGCCACATACAAACTGCCCCGCTTTTTTTGGGTCATTTCAAACATACAAACTGCCCTCTTTTCTACCTGACACAGGTACGGGATATTTCCCTCCGAATTCCCTCATACCAATAAATAGTTTGAACCAAGTTGAAACAGCCAGTATATTCGTGTATTTATTTATCTGTTATTCTTATCTAATAGGAACCGTTGCGTGCTTACTAGCACTTATCTAATAATAACCGTTGCGTGCTTACACGCACTTATCTAATAGTAACCGTTGCGTGCTTACGCGCACTTATCTAATAGTAACCGTTGCGTGCTTACTAGCACTTATCTAATAATAACCGTTGCGTGCTTACA
>JAGFPH010009796.1:0-11859 GCA_018207615.1 Philaenus spumarius | reverse complement strand
TCTAATAAATGGCATGTTAAAAGGTTATTTTCCTTTAGGCCCAAAAATTTACAGTTTTAAGTTCATCAAGCAAAAACATGTTAGGGCTCTCACTTTGTGACTTAAATCCCTTCCAAACACATGCATTTGGATTTAGTGGGATTTATTTCATCAAAACATTGACTTACTGCATTGAACGTGCAAAATTTGGGGGAGAGTTGCAAAAATTTCAAATATGAAATTATGTAGGTGGAGTGTTGTTACATAGTTTTAAAAGTAAACGTTTTGAGAAAACAAGTTTTGATTTACTTGGTCCCGGTTCAAGATGGCGACCCTAAATGTACTAAATATTGTTTTTTTTTGTATTTTTATTTACTACCACTGAATTTTTATACTCATAACTATATTTACTGTTTGCCTGTGTGCTAATCAATCGTTTTTTGATCCGGCTGTTGGTATGACTGCAAATTTGCTTTTTATTATGTAAATGTCTGACCATTGATCGGTTAGCTAATTAATTATCTGTATGCCTATTATGTGGTTGTGTGTCTGTTAATTCATTATATTTCTTTCAGTTTGTTAGTCTAACTGATAACTAAATGATTTTTGACGGTTGTCTAGTTCTTGATCTATTTGCTAATTAACTGGATTTTTTTTCTGGATATTTGTGATAATAGATGATATTATATTTGTTAGATGATAACTATCTGTTTGTCTGCAAATTCATTTATTGTTTGCCTGTCGTTTGGTTGTGTGTCTGTTAATTTACTTTTTTTTCTTGGTTACCTGGTAGTTGATCTGTTAGATAATTAATTGTTTGTTGTTTTTCATATAGTCATGTGTCTGTCTGCTATTTTTTTTTCTAACTGCTAATTAACTGTTTTTTCGCGGTTGTCTGATTGTTGGTTAGATAACTCATAAAGTTTTGTTTCTGCGAATTCATTGTTTTTATATCTACAAAAGTTATATTTACCTCTTGCGAGTTGTATACCACGGTGAAAACGAGTACCAAAAGGAACGTCTTCATCGACGCCATCATGGAGCAGAGGTGACGAGTAAACACCGAAATTACAATTTAAAGAACTTGTAAAATACCTCAGATAACGTTGAATTGAAATTAGTCTCCTTGAAGATGTTTTTTTTTTTTTTAATTATTACAAACTGTACGTCATTTTATTTTGTCTGTCTCCATAAAACACTGGGTATTTACATTTTTACAAAACAACAGTAGAAATTGCCTCGGTTGATAACAGCTGATTTACAGTTTGGCATTTCTTTTTTATTCATCTAGCTCAGATTCTTCTGACGAACACGTAAAGTTTTTAAACGTGAATAACAACGTGGAAAGAAGTAATAGTCTTTCAAATAATTTTCGGTAGATAATTGATTCATATCTTGCAATTGCTTTAACTCTTTTTCCATTTCATCCGGACAGGAAGTATGCAGCTGTCGCACCAGCTTTGTCCTTGTTAAAAATAAGGACCCGTCGTAAGTCCTTACTCTCAGGAAAGTCGTTAATTTGTGAAAATGCAAAATGTTACGTTTTAATAAATAAAGATAGACGAGTTAAATGTACACATTTTTCATAGTTGACATACTACACAGGGTGTCTTTTTTAAATGGGCCACCATTGACATCTTCTAAACTATAAATCTGACAGCAAAAGGAGAACCTCCCTTTGTTTTTTGAAACATTAAAAAATATGTAGGTGAATCGTTTGTAAATGACCATCATTTTTCAATATAGCGGTCAACTTTCGAATTTCTTATGGAACACCCACCATTGAAAAGCTTATTAAAATAGAAACAGAACTACGCAAACTTGAGCTTACTATCTTGCTTCGTTCCAGAGTAACGGACAAAGTTCTGGAAAATTATATTTTTATTTTAACATCATCTCTTTTAAATTTAACTAAAATTGTATCCTGCTTTGGTAAGATTTTAGACCGTATTTGATTTTTTTTAATCTAGTTATAAAAACATTGACGGAAAACCCTTTTAAAAAATATTAGTACCACCAACAACCTACTTATTCCTTATATTAACAAATTAATAACCTGCTTTGATATTATAATAAAATATAATTTTTCAGAACTTGGATTGCTTGGATTGGCCTACTTTGAAAGGAAGCAAGATACTAAGGTCTAGTTTGCGCTATTCTGTTTCTCTTTTAATAAGCTTTACAATAGTGTACAAGACCTACCTTTACATTTGACATTGTTACCTTACCCACCCAAAGCCCGAAAAAAACATAGAGGATCAGATATGCCACAAAATGTGTCCTGTTGTGCAAGACATGGCATATACAAAGTTTTGTTTAGTTATTTTCAGTAACAAAAATAATGAAGCTGGTTAAATTTACTTTATGAGATTTCTATATACATAATTGTATAGAAGACAAATCTGTGAGTATGTATGGTCCAATTTGTATGTGACGGATCGGGCCTAATTTAGTAGTTAATTAGCACCAGTGGGAGTTAACGCGTGAAACAAACACACCTTTAATTTCAATTAGAATAAAGAGCTGCAATTTAACACAATTTTTACTTATATGACAAATTACAACCCTCGCATTTTTATTACTTGCATTGAAGGGATGAAAACGGGGGTACAAACTCCTAAAACAATAAAAACTATACATATTCCATATTTGACTTCCCTTGAAGATAGAAAGTTGAAATTTGGTACGTATGAACCTTGGATAGGTTTCAGAAAGCCCCTTCGATGCACCAGAACTGTTTGGAACATTGTCAGTGGCGTCAAGGCCCTCGGCACCTCGACCCCCTGGGGGGTCCCTAGAAAAAATAAATTACGATTTATTTTTACATGCAAAGCAAAAAACTACATATTTCGAAATGATATTACTGCTTGTTGCATTGACTATTTCTTTTAAAAACTTAATTGTAAACTACGGTATGTTTTCACATGGAATTAATGTATATTAAAATAAGATTAAAAATTATAAACATAGTACCCATTATGAACAAATAAACATACTAAATATTTACGCTGTGCGAACTGCGAAGCTTATCTCTTGTGGTGCCTGCACTCGGCACTGTGGAGACGTAAACAATCGCAACGCAATGCTGAAGTTCAGTTCTCAGAAGTACATCGCATCTCCGCGCGATAGGAGTGCTGTATTGCATTCATTTCACAATTAAGTGCCGCTTAAGTTTAATGTGTTAACATTTGATTTTAGTTTGTGTGAATTGTGAAGAGTTGGACAGAGAGTTTATAAAATGGAAAGTAAGCGTGAATATTTAAGTGGTGCTAGAAAAGGAAACTACAAAAACAATGAGAAGAATCTAAAAGTAGACTTTCAAAACTCGACCACTTTTTAAAGAAAAATCATCAAAATGTGAAATCGGACAACCCTAACCCGAGCCAAGTGCAAGTAATGAAAAAGAAACAAAAATCGGACTTGAAGTTGGTCGGTGCGACGGTGACAATAGGACCTGATTTAAACATTAGTCCGTCGGATTAACAACTGTAACACGAACAAGAAGAACAACTGCAACACGAACAAGAAGAACAACTGCAACACGAACAAGAAGAACAACTGTAACACGAACAAGAAGAACAACTACTAGGCAGAATGTGTTCGCCAGTCCGAAGACATACCGGGACCAGAAAGTCCAGTTCAGTTTGAACCAATTGAAGTTGTAAATAATCCCGAAAATGAAATTAGTTTAGCGGGCCCTTCCGATCCAAACTGCTAACATTTTCAGCTTTCTTATGAGTTTTCTCCCAGATTTAACTACAGACTGGCAGCTTTATTTAACCACACCTGTCACAACGGCTACAGCGGAAAGCAGTTGTTCCAAACTTAAATTAATTAAGTCACGCTTAAGAAGTACCATGGCCCAAACTCGGTTTGAGTGACTTGGCACCGTTAAGCATTGAACATGAAGAGACACAGAAATTTAACAACAAAAGTTCTTTATTTAAAAAGAAAAAGAAGAACACTAGACTTGGGAAAAAAAGTGAACTTTGGTTGATCTTAATCTGTAAATATATTTTGTATTTCATTTTAATAAAAATATGTGTTATCAATAAATAATTCTTTTATATTGGTTTGTTATATTTGTATAGAACGTTTTCTATTTAGCAACAACAAATGTTACGACTTTGTAAACGTGTAAAATGTCCTTTGCAAATTCCAAACGTTTTGTGATAGACGAGAAAGTACTGAAATCACAAACCATTGTTGTGAAACATACGTAAATAGAAACTCATTTATTTGAGTGTTCTCCTTTATTACGAATACAATATTTAACCATTTTTATAAGACCCCCAATTTGTTTCGTTAGGTCTCGGCTACGATACGAGCGGTGGGCGGCGAGCGTTACTAGCAAATTGCCTGAGTGACGGACGTGGCTACGATACAAGCGGTAACATTCCCAGATGATGTCACACGAGGAACTAGTGCTGACGGAAATACTTAGTGAGAAACCAGTATTTATAGGAAAATCACAATATAGGACAACTATATCTTTAACCGTAGACTTAAGTGATATTTACTTTTGTCCAGAAATTCAGGTGTAACCCTGGTAGAGAGTATTTTTTAAATATATACTTCCTGTGAAAATAACAATGGTAAACAGTCCCACAACCGAAAGTTTAAATCCTTTATGAGGTTTAAAAAATAAATAAACTCTTGAACAGAATGCCAAATTCCAAAATTATAACCGCACAATTTAGAATAATTTTTGTTTACCGTCGGATTTTCTTGAAATTTGGATTTTAACATAAATTCAGGTGTACCCCGGGGAGGGATTAATTTTAAAATATATGTTTCCTGTGAAAATAACAATCGTAAGTAGTCCCATAACAGAAAGTTTTAATCCATTGGTGTTGTTTAATCCATTATTCATGGTGTTAAAGAAATAAACCCTTGAACCGAATACAAAATTCCGAAAAAATACTCACAAAAATTAGCATCTTTTTTGTTTACCGTCTGATTTTTTTGAAATTTTGTATATAAGTGGTGGTTAGTATGCCATGAACGTATACGTATCAAAAATACTTAATTTTGTCTTTTTAACCAATGTCATATGTTTGTTGAAAGTAAAGAAACCCGTGAGCGTCGGGCGGCAGTCGAAAAATTATCTAACTGAGTTGATCCTGAGCGGCGAGCGTTATGCCAACGCACATCCGCCGCTTGCATCGTAGCCAGCCAACCGTGTTTAACAAGGAAACTCCATCAGTTAGATCATTTTCGTGCGCCGCTTGCACCTGCTACTGCCGCTTGCCACCCACCGCTCACCACTTACTGCTTGTATCGTAGAAAAGGCTTTAGTGTCGCCACTGAACATTTTAAAACATGTTCGAACCTTCTATAAGATTCCTATAACATTCTGGAAAGTCCATTTATGCGATGAGCTCTCAGGGACGGTTTTAGAGGAAAAGACGCTCGGGGCGTAGGCTACATGAAATAATGCGCACTTTACTATTATTTTTGAAAATGTTTCAAAATTTTGTTTCGCGGAGCGATCATGCACTATTTTCCCGACAACCTTTTTTTCGGCACACAGCCCCCGTATGCATGCATACTCTATTTTATTATTCATAATCTAAAGATTTAAGGGGTATTTGATAATAGTTGCCAGAAATAATCAATATTTTTGCATGCAATGAAATACTTTATTTTTTATACAATTTTTTCTCGCGAACTTGTGACATTCAACTTGCACAATCAAAGAGTTTTTCTGACGTATTGAAATATTATTAGATGAAATTCGTTTTACGAGTTTTGGCCTGTACAATTCGCTCGATTGTTTTGGACAGATCAAGCTGACTACCTATTTCGTTTTCAATCGACATCAATTTCATGTAAATATGCTGAGCAGAACATTTTTTGAAGGCTTTTTGTACTTCAATGCAACAAACAGTATTAAGGTAAAACCAATTGCTTTCAAAATAAAGTATTAAAGTTTAAACTGCGTTTACCGAAAGTCTTGTTTTTTTTCTACAAAGGAAACCATAAGAGATATTAAAATTTTTTTTTTTTTTTTTTTTATGTTTGGTATAATAACATGCACATTTTAACTTGAGGGTTAAAAAAATTTTAGTTTGAAAAAAATTATATGACTTTTTATGACTCAAATTTGGAAATTGTTTTAGTAGTATTTGTGAAAAAACTTACAATAATTTTACTATAAGTTATTTTGAGAAATCATTGTGTTAAATTGTAGAGAAAAGTATAGCCTACTCTAATATATTGTTTTTTTTAAATATGATGTTATTTTTTTAGTTCAAGAAATAAATTTACCTTTGTTTACGTAATTTAACATAGGTAACATAGGGCCATCCCCTTGAGAACATTTACAAAAATACAAACTTTCACATTTATTTTTATATATTGATAGTAAACTATACATTTAATTAATATAATTCTAGTCTTCAGTCAATTAATTTTAAATGTTAAACACATCAGTCGACAAATCACTATGATTCGAAGAAACATCGTCTGGGCCCGGAAGGACGTTTTGGTCCATAACTGGTCTGAATGATGCGTCGACTGATTTTCGTTTCTTCAATAAATAAAACTTAAGCACATGTGCAAGTTTCAGCTGACCAATCAAGACTGATATTGTGTTAACGCCTGCCAGCAGCGCTTCGACGCACTACCGGTGGCGTTTAGCAGCGCTGCTACGCGCCACGCATCGCTTCTCTTCGAGCGACTAAAAAAGTGGCGACGTGTGAAACCTACCATTTAAAACTATGTTTCGACAGCAGCAGGTCTTCTTTTAATCGTCGAGGTCTGTGGCGAAGGCAAATTCCGTAACAGGCAGTCGCGCTTCTCATTTAGTGGCGATGGCGGTGTGTGAAACCTTCCATTTATTTCTAGCTTTAGTCGACGGAAGCGCTTCTTAGTGGCGTTGCTAAGTGGCTTCGTGTGAAGGAGCCCTAACAGGCAGTCGCGCTTCTAATTTAGTGGCTGTGGCGGTGTGTGAAACCTTCCATTTATTTCTAGCTTTAGTCGACGGAAGCGCTTCTTAGTGGTGCTGTTAAGTAGATTCGTGTGAAGGAGCCCTAACAGGCAGTCCCGCTTCTAATTTACTGGCGGTGGCGGTGTGAAACCTTCCATTTATTTCTAGCTTTAGTCGACGGAAGCGCTACTCTAGTGGCGCTGCTCTTTTTTTTTTTTTTTTTTTTTTTTTTTTTTTGGGTAGAGGTGTGATAAGCCTCCTCACCACTGCGACCCTTAAGATCTATTGTGGTATACATCCCCTTCTAGTGATCATCCCAGATCCCTTTCAGGTCTCTTACGAAACCAATAAGGGTCCCGGGATCAACACCACGGACCTCTTCCGGGCTAACAAAAGCATTTCCAAGAGCCGTAAATCTTCTCCGTGCGAGAGCCTCGCACTCGCACAGCAGGTGTTGGGCCGATTCAGTTCCGAGGGAGCAGAATCGACAAGAGTCTTCCGAGACCAGCCCCATTTTTTTGAGGTGGTATTTGGCCGGGCAATGACCAGTGAGAATTCCCACAATCCGTCTAAGGTTATTCCTACCCAATAATAAAAGCTTCTGTGCTTTTGACTTAGAGAGACAGGTAAACATTTTTGCCTGCCTAAGCCCAGGAGCATTGTTCCAATGTGTGGACCAGGTCTTCTCCGTCCAGACTTCAACAACATTTCTCAGATGGCATTTAGGCCTCCCACAGAAAGGTTCTGGACCAATGAAGGGCTTTTTAGCTCCTATTCTAGCAAGTCTATCTGCTGCCTCATTGCCCTTAATACCTACATGACCAGGCACCCATTTAAGAGTAACTTCATTGAGTCTAGCCATGTCATTCACTACTTTAAAACAGTCCCAAACTAGCCTTGATTCAAAGGCATATGATTCAAGTGCCTTCAAGGCTGCTTGGCTATCAGAAAGGATGTCAATCCTAGCTCCCTTAATCCCTCTTTTTAGGATTTCACGGGCGCAGAGATCTATCGCAACAACATCCGCTTGAAAGATTGATGGTAAGGCTCCCATAGCCCTAGAAACACTGCACCTAGGACCATAGACTCCTGCACCAACACCGCTGGCCATTTTGGAGCCATCAGTATACCATTCTTGTATATGTCCATGTCCAGCACAATCTGCCTCCTGGAGACCAACTATCTTCACTGTGAAGGAGTGGTCAAAATTAAGTGTCCTTCTCATCACATCCGACACCATAAGGTCCACCTTGATCCCATGAAGCTCTTGCAATATGGTCAGGCGACCTACCAGATCTCCTGGTTTAAAGTTATGGGTCCCCATCATCGCCAGGGCAGATCGCAACGCAACCCCCTGCACATAAATGTGCAGAGGAGGCAGATCGAGAAGTACCTCCCATAGCTGATGTGGGACAAGAGCGCATGGCTCCACAAATCCCTAGGCACGCTAGCCTTTGTAATTTTTGCAGCCTGTTTTTGGCACCAGACTGTTTGACCTTCTGCCACCATACCAAGGCCGCATATGTGGTAATTGGCCTAATAATGGCAGTGTAAGACCATGCAGCCATTTTGGGGGTAATGCCCCATGTTTTACATAAAGCTGATTACTAGCCCAAATAGCCCTGGTAGCTTTTTTTAGAACTGCTTCCAACTGAGCATTCCAGAGAAGCCCTCGATCAAGAATTAATCCAAGATATTTAGCCTCCCCCGAAAGCTCCAGTCGGACCCCATTGATGGAGGGGAGTTCTATCATCAGTTTCTTTCTTCTGGTGAAGGGGACAAGTACAGTTTTGGCCGGGTTGATACTTAGGCCCTGCCCCTGACACCAGTTCCAGACCAGATCCAGAGCCTTTTGCATAAGCTCAGATATAGTATCGTCATGTTTACCACGAATAACTATCACAAGATCATCAGCATAGCCAATAGCCTCAAAGCCCTTGACAGCCAATTTGACCAACAGTTCATCAACTACTAAAGACCACAAGAGAGGAGAAATAACACCTCCCTGCGGACAGCCTCTTACGGACCGTGTTACTAAAGAGTCATCTTCATTTTTTACAAAGATTCTTCTTTGAGCAAGCATGGAACAGATCCAATTAGCTGCTCTGGGTTCCACCCCTTTAGAGATTGCAGCCCTTTTGATGGACGAGAACGAGGTATTGTCAAATGCCCCTGCAATGTCCATAAATGCACATAAGGCAACTTCTCCACACCTAAGGACATGCTCAACCCTACCCACAAGCTCATGAAGTGCAGTTATGGTTGACCTACCAACCTGGTATGCATATTGGCTACTATGCAGTGGTTTAACACTCAAGTGAGTACTCCTAATGTGCTGATCCAGCACCTTCTCAAACGTTTTTAAGAGAAACGAAGATAGGCTAATTGGTCTAAAGGATCTTGGCAGATCCATAGCCCTTTGGCCACCCTTCGGGATGAAGACTACTTCCACATCCCTCCAGGAAACAGGAATAAACCTAAATCATAGCTAGCCCTGAAAACCTCTACCAGATTTGGCAGGAGTATATCAAGGCCCTGTTGCAAAAAGGCAGGGAAAATACCATCCCTGCCTGGACATTTAAACGGCTTCAACGAGTTGATAGCCCACTTGACCTTATTAGGCGAGAATATTGTTAGAGAGGCAGTGCTGCCCGAGCCCTGCCTTAACCACGAGGAGCCAGGATCAAAAGGCACCGCGGTACAAGTATCAGCATAACTGCCAGGAAAATGGGAATCCAGGAGAAGCGCCAAAGACTCTTTACGATCCCCTGTATATTCCCCATTATCCTTCTTTAAAAGGCCCATAGGCCTAGTGTACTCCTGTTTGAGTACCTTTTGCAATCTAGCAGTCACAGGCATCTCCGTGACTCTGTCACAGAATTGTTTCCAAGATCTCCTCTTAGATCTTCTTAACTCTTTATTGTAGGAGGTAATGGCCATTATATAAGCTCCCCACTCCTTAGTACGCTTAGCGCGATTAAAGAGGCACCTAGCCTCCTTCCTCAGCTTACTAAGCGCACTATTCCACCATGGCACCTCTCTTTTAGCCTTGGGGAATGACACAGGACAGCTTATTTCAAAAGCTGTCAAAATTGATGATTTAAGTCTATCAGAAGCATAGTCAAGACTCGTTAAAGTCAAGATTGGACCAACGTCTCCATCCAATTCAGTCTTAAGAATCTCTCTATACTCTCCCCAGTTAGTTTTTTGTGGGAGTTTAATCGCTGCCACTGGTTTCTTCTCATAAACAAGGTCAAATCTTATGTGCTTATGATCGGACAACGATGGCTCATTACTAACGTGCCAATTATTAATCTTATTACTAATATGTGTGGTAGACAAAGTGAGGTCAATTGCCTCCTGTCTATTCCCACTCACATAGGTAAACTCATTACCAACATTATTAATAGCTAGGTTACAGCTAAATAAATAAGCAAGCAGTTCCTCACCTCTTTTATCCGTTCTCTTGCTTGCCCATATATGGTGATGGCTATTGGCATCACAGGCAACTATTAGCTGAAGTCGCCTCTCTTTACTATATTCCACCAGCCTTCTGACTTCAGGAGAAGGAACGACATCAGTACCACCTGGGAAATAGGCTGAGGCCACAATAGCCTCATAACTACCCCCAGGAATCGGTACTTCTACCAGCACTGCTATGAGATCCCTAGAAACAAAATCAGAAATTGGGATAGCATTGACATTTTTATGAACAAGAATGCAAGCTCTAGGTCTACCATGATCATTATCATATATCAACTTACCATTAGGAGTTGAGAGTCCCCTAATAAGGCCTCCACTATACTATGGCTCCTGTATAAGAGCCATGTCTAAGGATTCACAGACAAATCTCCTGCCCAGCACAGCCGATGAGGCCTTGGCATGCTGGAGATCTATCTGCAATATCCTCAGGTTGTGGGTCATTGCTGATCCCTCCTATCATCAGACCCTGAGGTCTTTGGGAGATGGCTTTCCGACAAAGCCTTTCTGCCAGATCCTCTACCTCTCTCTGGACGTCGTCCTCTCCTATTATAGCTCCCCCTGCCTCCCCGCGCAGCACGACCACGCTGAGAAACAGAGGGGCCCTCAGGATTGGACTTCCTAAAAATATCAGGCCAAGTTGTTCCCGGTACCCGTTCCTCGCCCCCCAGAGCATCACCCTCCCGAGACCCAGATGGCCTCGAGGAGGTGGAGGGCCCAATAAGCCCAGGCTCCAGGTTAGATGGACCAGGCTCCGGGGACACAGGAGCCTCTTGGGCACTAGCCTCAGACGATCCAGGGGGCACAGTAGCCCCCCTTACATCCGAGACACTAGCCTCCTGGACCCCCATGTCTTGCTTCTTGAGCCTGATTGGGATGCTTTCAAATTTGAAGCTAAGGCGAAAACCAAGTGATCTAATTGTTTTCACCGACATATGGTCTATACTGAGGGTTAGTTCAGTTGTAGGCCCTTTAACAGCCTTCCTGACCACCCTCCAGCTGTCTACATTAAGGTCATCATTCTGAGCCTGAACAAAGCCCAGAATCCTCTCATTGGAGTCTTCTGGGCAATGTGGGAAGTATGCCACAGCAATCTGGGCTTTAGGAATATCTTTCTCCCCAACAATCCGCAGATTAGCTCCTTCTCAGGGTTTAAAAATGTCCCCTAGGGACATAACCCAGTTTGCAGTTCCTTCATTGGAACAGCTAAGGATACAAAAGCCAACCTTAGCTACAAAGCCATTGAATTTAGGGTGATGGCGGATTTACGCATCCTCAGGACCAAATCCAGAATCCCCCTCTGCACGAAACGCATTTGCTCCCCCTGTCCTCTGTCATAGCTCAACGGCTATGGTACTTGCCTCATAAGCAAGACGTCCCGGGTTCAAACCCCGCGGGGGACCATAAAATATTAAAAACCCAAAAAAAACATGCTCGTTAGCCGAAAGGCCCAAAGTGGCATGGAAAGC
>JAGFPH010009795.1:21427-44462 GCA_018207615.1 Philaenus spumarius | reverse complement strand
CATTGAGGGATCCTGTGGGGGGCAACTGAAAATTTGTAGATGAAAACATCGGACTTGTGACACATCATATTTTTTGTCATTAAAACACAAACATTTTGATTCCAATCAAAGCAACCCTATCCAAATTGGCGGCCGAAAATAGTTTTTTTCCAAAAATAAACTCCAGCAAATGTTTGACAATTTAAAATAGAAATTGGTCTTGCCTTTAAAGAAGTAGAAAAGGGACTTCGAAATAATTAATTATGATTTGAGGACAAAAAATGATGTGTCACAAGCCCTATGTTTACATTTTGAGTTGCCTCACGCAGGGCCCCTGGGGGTGGGTGGTGGTCTTAAAAGTTTGTAAAAGTGGTTATGAATCATTCAATGACAAACCCAAATTTTCTTATTAGCGAATTTCCATAGGAAAAATGAACTATTGCAGTGGCCCTTATGGTAAGACCCAAGGTCGGGAGTAGCAAATGAGCACCGATCATGGTCCACAGAACACGTTTTGAGGTGTCATTAAAAATCATATATATATGTATATATTTATGTATGTATGTGTGCGCACTCTAACGGACGCATTTTAAGTCTGATTTGGTTGAAATTTGGTACACATGTTGGTTGTCTACGTCGCTCGGACGAGTTTGTTAGAAAAAAAATCCACCAACCGGAAGCAAGTTTTTTGACCCTAAGTAACTATGTTTTGAGATTTTCCTATGAGAATGATTTTTTTGCGTTTTTTCCACAAATATAAATGTAGGATGTTATTATGCATATTTTGTTTTTTTACGCGACCTTATAGCTCGCTTGGTTCCCCCGAAATCAATCAAAACGTAAAGTACCGTAAAAGGACCCGGTTCAAAGCCATGTGGTGGATTCTACCGTGGGGTTGGCGTGCGAAGCACGCAATGCATTGTGTATTGAAGATACTCCCAATACTTGGGTTGGCGTGCGAAGCACACAATGCTTTGTATATTGAACATATTCCCAATATGCGGAGTGGCGTGCGAACCATTTTGTAGCTATTCAGCACCGTCATGAATAGACCTATTTCCCAAATTGTTAGCTGAAACCCTAAAGCCTATACACCTTATTTTGGAAATTTGCTCAACTCACGTCAGCGGTTCAGTTGCGTAGTCGAATTATTTTTACTTTCTGCTGTAGAAAAGCTTTAGAACACCATGAATAT
The DNA here is from genome assembly GCA_018207615.1 of Philaenus spumarius. Classification (NCBI taxonomy): domain Eukaryota; kingdom Metazoa; phylum Arthropoda; class Insecta; order Hemiptera; family Aphrophoridae; genus Philaenus; species Philaenus spumarius. The sequence goes on along the minus strand of JAGFPH010009795.1, from coordinate 43,288 downwards.
GTCCAATTCATCAATTATACTATAATCTATTGATCATATTTAATAAACAATAATAGACAAAATAACAATTTATTCTGAAAGCATCTCTATGTTTTAATTAGCTTAGTGCTGTATGAACCCTCATTTTTATACCCTATTGGAACTCAAATACTCGTTTATCGTAATACTAATATTTAAGTAATTGTAGTGCATGTCACAGTACTTAAGCCTACCTTATACAAAAAGTAATTATATTAAAAGATAGACCAAACAGAAAGACAAACATGGATCATTAGGTTTGAGCCTTTAAAGTCTATTGCTTTTTTTATTTAAGGTAGAAGTTCTCTTTCGTCATTCATTCACTTGAAAACAACTCGACCTTAACGAGAATCGAACCCTGATTTTTTAGTTTCCAGTCAAAACCACCTCTAGACCAACCCGAAAGCTTTAGTCTCTAAATAAAGAACAATACTACAACAGTTTCCTTTTAACTCTTTCAAATGTTTTTAAAATATTAAAAAGATAGACGGTGCCCTTTAGATATTGTGTTATAGACTAATAATGGAAATAAAATGTATAGATATTATGAAATCGAAGAAAAATGTATTATTCAAAATTTGACTACTTGCGAATGTACTTACAGAAATGACGGCTGGACGAAGGCCAATGGCTGAGTAATTGTCAAAGCCTCAGAGTTGTCACACATGATGCGAGCCATACTTGACTTTTTCAGCTGTTCTAATTGACCTGAAACCCAATATCAAATGCATTATTACTGTAACGGTTAAAAGTCTGACATTATTTAAAGTTTTATAAAAGAAACAAATGCAGTTTCTCAATGAAATACCACAATATATACAGGGTGGAACAAAGTTAGTGTTGAAAACTTTGGGAAATGGTTCTATGGGTCAAATTGAATAGAAAATCAAGAATAAATTTTTTTTTAAAAACGCTTAATTTTCCAAATATCCTTAATTTTCTTTCTTTTACTAAATAATTAATATCTAAAGAACGGTTTAACCGATTCAGTTCAAACTTTTCATCAAGTTTAACCTAACAATGATATATCTTTAAAAAAATAAGCAATTATATCCAATAATGCATTTTAAAATGGCGGCTGTTTGAATATTTCAAACCTAAGTTACTCAAAACCCGTACATTTTAACAAAAAATATCAAGGTACCTTTTTTGATTCCCTATCGGTTGGTGTAACTGTTAAAACAATCGAATGAAGGATAAAGCTAAGTTATGTGTAATAATTGGTTTATTCAACCCGGCATCTTATACCAAAACATTAAATACTACAATAGTGTATGTACATTTGCTGTCATTATCTTTAACTTATCTATTATTATTCACCCGATTGTTTTTAAAGTTAAATCATCCGATAATAATATAATAGTCAAGATATGTGTAATAATTGGTTTATTCAACCCTGCATCCTATACCAACACAGTAAACACAGCAATATTGTATTTAAATTTGCTATCATTATCTCTAACTTTGCTGTTATCCTTCATCCGATTCTTTTGGCAGTTACACCATCCGATGGGAATTAAAAGGGCTACAAAAAAGGTACCTTGACTTTTTTTGTTAAAATGTACGGTTTTTGAGTAATTTAGGTCTGACATTTTCAAACAGCCGCCATTTTAAAGCGCATGATTGGATATAATCCTTTATTTTTCTTAAGATAGATCATTGTTAGGTTAAACTGCGTGCTAAGTTTGAACTGAATCGGATAAACCGTTCTCTAGATATTAATTATTTAGTAAAAGAAACGAAATGGCGAATATTTGGAAAATGAAGCGTTTTTCGAAAAAGTATTAGTCTTCATTTTCTATTTATTTTGACCCACAGAATCATTTTCCGAAGTTTTTAACACTAACTTTGTTCCACCCTGTATTTCCATAAAATTTAACAACTTTATTTTTGCTTACATGACCATAACTAAACTAAACAAATAATGAAAAGTCAAAACTTGAACTATAAACCAAATCTTACTTTGAGAGAAAGACGACGGTTGGTTGCTTTCTTCGTAGAAAAATCTGTCTCCTCTTCTAAGTCTGGAAAACTGATCACCGACCAAACAGACAAAGGTAGGGCCCAGCATCGCGCCATTGGCTGGTCTCTCGGCCACTGCTCCGGCGAACAGATCGACCTCATCCACAGAACCGTACAACTGCGCTAAACGTGTGATGCTCTGAAAGTATTTGTAAAAGCAACATTAAGTTGGTTGTTAGTCAAAACAATAAGATAAAATAAAAAATGGACACAAAATCTCATAACAAATACGTTTACTAACCTCAAACGCTTTTCAACGGCAATGTCGACGTCTTCTGTAGTTTGGGGATGTAGTAATCAAACTATAACTATAGCTATAGCTCGTGCATCACTGAGGATGGCGACACTGTCGTTGAAACGCGTTAGTAAACGTATTTGTTGTGAGATTTTGTGTTCAGGTTTTATTTTATCTAGTTACTTACTCACAAGTCAAGCTCAATAGTTATTTATTGTCAAAACAATGTTTTTAGAACTTCTAACGGTATATTATATGATCTAATAAATCGTATATCTGAAGCTCAAACAACATAACAGAGAAGGGTAGACCTATCTACACAAATATAGATAAGACCTTAGATTTCATCCAGTGAAGTAGTAGAACCAGCTGGTGTAACATGTGGCTGCTTAAAGACAGTTTTAATTCATACAACGTGTACAAATGTACAAAAATAACTTCTTCTTTTTTAGTGTTTTTTAGTGTTGATAAATGTTGTTAATGTTAGTGTCTTGTGTTTGATAATGCCGTCTGTGTAACGGCGAAACATGTCGCACAAAAAAATAAGGATTGTTTGACAAACAAGGTATTTATAACCATTTATATATAAATATAACAATCCAATAGGCTACAATGAATTCTATTAAAAAAGCGCTTTACTTATTACTATTTTGTTGATACTAAACGCAGTTTCGTTTATACATCTGTCAATTAATTGCAGTAGGCTCCTTCTCATGTAAAGCTGTCCTAAAAATAAGAAACAAAAGACGAATATTACCTCACAAAATGAGAGAAAGCTTTTGGTATTTAGTGGACTTACAACTGTCTGTAATTAATTCAGTTTTACAATAATTAGATACAAGCCACCTTTTTCTACTAAAATTTAAGTTTTATTTCCTTAAGTATCTGCTCCAGTAAACGAGAAAGCAACCGGAAACGCAAGCGCTTCTCACTGTATCAATATCTAAACAGTGCAGCTGAACGCTTTGACATTGCCTCATTTCAAACCATTTTATAAGTCTATCTTTTGTAATTGAGTGTTGGGAAAAAACTGAATATTCTTTATAAAATTTCGGATCCAGCTTGCAAATTATTTTTCATTATTAATTTTTTATTGTGTTAGGAAAAAATTCAAACTTTGTACTTACAAAATGTCAATTACATAACAAAAGCATTTTTTTTAAATGTAAAATGCAAAACGAATTGGTATCGTGACTGTGCTTAAAATGAGACCTTTCAAAAACATTTTATGATACAAAATAAACGAAATAAATTGTTTTAAATTTGACATTGCTCTTATGGAATAAAAATCCAAGACGCGGTTAACACCTTTAGACGCAAAAATACAAAAACAAGCTTGGATGATCCCATAGTTCACGAAACATAAAATAGAGTACAGATTGATGTTCTTTGAGTATGTTTAGACCAAATAAAAAATATAAGCAGAATCTGTGACTTATCGCTCTGTGTTCTGTCGCCGAAGCAAATTAATCTACTATCGCTTGTGTTCCGAGCGCGGCTTACGCCTATAGACGCAAACTGTTTCATTCAGCTGTTTGTTGTATTTGTACTGTGAGTTTAATGATATTTACTGAAAAGTGGGTGTGACTTTTATGTGTAATATTGGGTGAAACAACAATCATTTTAGTAAATTTTTATTTTTATACAACAAGAATTACTACATTCCGTGTTTATGTTTTTCGTTTTCTGTAGCCTATATAAAATGTATTTTTGTACGCAATCTCTTTGCGAGATATGTTTATTATTACTTATTTTGTTTTCTTTTTATATGTAAGAATTTAGTACGATAATTATTTTATTGTTTGACTGGTAAAAGTATCGCTTGTGTGTATTTTGTTTTTGAAGAGGCTTATTGTAAATTTTGTAAAGTTTGGTTTGACTTTTTTAATTCGTAAAAAGTATTTAATAAACGGTACCAGGAACTGGCACATACTTTCTCACAAACATATTTAAATTATTAAACAGATTCACGGTGACTTGTAGGGTGGGGTAGGAGAGGTGATTTTGTATTAAAGTTGTTTTCCCATAAAAATCCATAAAATAACGGAAAAACTAACTTTTCTCAAAAACGGCTCGAACGATTTTGATTAAAATTTTACAGTTTATAGTAATTTAGGTCCCTAATAAACTGTAAAATTTTAATCAAAATCGTTAGAGCAGTTTTTGAGAAAAGTTGATTTTTCCGTTATTTTAAGGGTTTTTATGGGAAAATTACCCTTAAAAATAAAAAATTCACAAAAATGAAAAAAACGGCTGGAGATACCGTGGATTATTAGTACCTCCATACCAAATTTCATCAAAATTGGACGATTGGTTTAGGCTCTAGGTCTGATAACATCCACACAGACACACAGACACACATACAGACACAAACACAGACATCACTCCGAAAACCACTTTTTTAGGTTCAGGGGGGCCCAAAACGGATATTTCCACCAAAAACTCAAACTCGAAAATTTTGACGAATACAATACTTTCTCCATATACTATGGTATAGGGGGAGAAAGTAAAAAAAAGTTTAAAATTAGTTTTTATGTGTACTATTTAACCATGAGAATCTAAATTTAAAAAGAACATTGAGAAAATATTATTATTATTTATTTTTATTTTTTTTTTGTAAAATGAGCGGTAGCCCATGTTTTAGCTTATCGCTTTAAGGATGATACAATTTATTAAGTTGTCCGATTGTTATCATTTTAGTCCCTACAACTAATTACTTTTCATTTTGAAAATTGATAATGCTATTACTTTCAGACAAAAATAAATTCTAAAATGTGATTTAGAAGAAACTATCTCAGTTTGAAAGTACGTCTCAGTCACCAATTACTTGCGGTGAAAAATGTAAGACTTTCTTCAAAATGTGCGAATGCCTTATTGGTTAAGTGTAGGCCTATAATGCGTATTTTAGAAAAATGTAACAAAAGACATATTTTGCCAAACAAATATGCATTACAAACCATGATACGTTTTGAAACCCAACTGTTGTTTTTTTTTTCAAAGATGACGCTGAACACGGTTTTACTCTAGTTGGACGAGTTTTGTTCGATAAACGAGTCAATTTCAAAGTCACGACAAAATATGCTGTAATTACATGAGTGGTAAGTACTTTAGTACATACAGCAAGTATTCATTGTGTTACGCCCACTATAATGAATCAACTCTTTGTCACCTCTCGATCCATAGTGTCTTGCAGACTCTTCCAGTCGCGAGCTCTCGGTAAACCACAAACTTCGCGCCAATCATTGTACGGAGGAAGGCCGTGGTCTCGTCCTCTTTGCAAGTTCAACGCAACCAGATCCAGACCGAGATCCAAGTCCCCTTGAAACAGATGATCTGTGATCTGCAAAGTATAGAACATAATATCTTCACTAAAAATATATTATAATAATGACACCTGAAAATGCAGTTCTGAAATGTATTTTTCTTACCTGACCTTTGCTGTCCTATTGGATGAAAACATTAAACATGTTTCTGTTTATTTATCTATTTGGAACAAATACGTTTATATGTTATCTCAATATTTTCTCAATTTACCCAATTACATTAGCTAAAATTTGGTTTTCGATACGTTATAGTATAGTTGAATGTTAATACCTACCTTGTTTTAATATTGTGCTCTATTGCTCGTTTTCTATTAGTTCGTTCTTTAGAAAGGCAAAGTTTAGGAGAAATCCTAAGCTTAACATTGTGCAAAGCTCATTTTAAAGTGAGTTTCAAATCAAAGTTTTATAACTTAAATCCTATTACTTTAAATGAGCAATTCTTGTATCTATCTTTGTATCTATCTTTATATCTATCTTTGTATCTGTCGCGGATCTCGAAAACGGCTCTAACGAATTCAAAGAAATTTTGTATTTAGGTGTAGTTTTGATTTTTAAGTACACCCATATAGTTGTATTTCGTGGAAAAACGCAATTTTTTGAGAAAATATAATTTAAAAGTTGAAAAATTTTAACATAGGGTCTTATGGGTTACCATGTTGGTTACAAAATAATAACGAAATAGTAAATAAAGCAATCAGAACAGCTGTTTATAAACAAGCCAATTTATACTGTTTTATCAGCTGTTCATTGGATAGTTTTTAATTACTGTTAAAAAACAAGCTGATTTATACTGTTTTAGCACGTTGAAATTAGAATAAATTGGGCCTGATTTAATTATTTATTTTGTCACAAAAAAGGTAAACTTGGTAAAGATGGATAAATTCCAATAGTTAATTTTGTAATATAGGCCTGGCTAATTTCTGAAACATAGTATTGAGGTTATGTTAATCCTGCATTAGTTTTTACTATATTTAGGTCTGGTTTCATATTTTTAGTTAACAGAAGATAGTAGAACTAGGACTAAAATCGTAATGAAAGCCTTTCACGTTTCTAAAGCATGTATTTGAGGTTATAATTAATCTTGTAATTACTGTTAATATATTTAAGCCTGGATTCATAATTTTACAAGCCTATGTACATACGATCCAAAGATTAACGAGATTCTTTAGTGAATTTTTCAACTGCGAGCGAAGCGAAGCAGCCATCTGAGGCCGAAGGCCAAGGCGGGGTTGGGTCGCGAAGCGTCCAGGGGCAGAGCCCCTAGTAATATTTATACCACAAATAGAACCAATGATGTAAATGGATTGGTTCCCTAACTCTAATCTGTTCCGTATATTTTGTTTAATGAACAGTTTTCTCTCCTTTGAACGTAACCTTTCAATAACCTCAAAGGTGAATCGTAACATTAATTTAAACTAAAGTTAGAAACAAAACAAAAAACACAGGTAACATTTAATCTTGATTCTAACCTATTGCTAATTAAATCGAAACAAGATCAAAATTAGCTTGAAAGTCTGATGAAAAATATGTAATCTACATATTATATAAATAAAAGCGAAATACCACTCACTCACTCACTCACTGACTACCTCATCACGATTTTTCAAAAACTACCGAACGGATTGAAATGAAATTTGGTATGTAGCTTCCTCTAGGGCCATAGATGCTTACTAAGAAAGGGTTTGAAAAAAATCGAAATTTTAGGAGGGGGGGGTTTGGGGGATCAAAGTTATTAAAAAAACGATTTCTTTAAAACTACCGAACGGATGGGAATGAAATTTGGTGTGTAGCTTCCTCTAGGGCCATAGGTGCTCACTAAGAAATTGTTTGAACAAATTCGAAATTTTAGGGGGGTTTGGGGGGACCAAAGTTATTAAATCACGATTTCTTCAAAACTACCGAACGGATTGGAATGCAATTTGGTATGTAACTTCCTCTAGGGCCATAGGTGATTACTAAGAAAGGGTATGAAAAATTTCGAAATTTTAGGAAGGGTTTGGAGGGATCAAAGTTACTAAAATCATAATTTCAGATCTTTTATTATTATGACAATAGTGCTTTTATTATTTAAGATCTATATATAAGCCAAATACCACTCACTGACTGAACACTTAAAAGGAATACAATTACGTTAAAAAGACTGAAAATACCAACCACCACGGGCAACGCCGTACGGGTCAGCTAGTAGTATATAATATTAAAGTAAAATAGCACACATTACTTAATTGCACTTTTGTAAACATATATAAGTTAATAACATCAATTAAGTTATTTTATATGACAGAAATAATGCAAGCATTTAAAAAAAATAACCTGAATTTCTAACTTATAGTCTTTAGTTACAGTATGTTTACCTGCATTCAAAATGCATGGCAGTCCTCTTCTAAAAAAAACCCGGAAATTTTAAAGGTATTTCCTTAATGGGGTCAATGACGCACACTAAGAAAGGATTTTAGTGAACATGCTGTGGTCCACTGGCAGACCTATATCTGATAAAACAGCTGTTCGGATCAAAAGCTTAGCATCAAACGTTTGTTTGAATTCATTACCATAACAACCAACTTAGCAAATTTAGAATCAGTTTATTATTATTTACAATCAACAGCTTTTTTTAGATAAAAAATAATAATTACGGTTAATAATTTTAATTAATTAACCCAGACAATTTTCATCCATTTATTCTTGTGACAAAACCACCATTAGCTACTTCATCTAAACTCACCTCTTTTGAAAAGAATCTGTCAAACTTTTGACAGCTTTGTGAAGACAGCCCTCGGACCATATCATCAACAGCCCCATCGTTGTATAGAATAAAAGGTGTAAAATGTTGTTTGCTTAGTCGAAGGTCTTCCCGAACATTTCCAAATCTACCATAGCCCCTGAAACACAAGAGATTATATCAGTTCACTGTATCTATGGTAAACATAATGTAAATATTTATTGTCATTAGGAAGATACATTGTAACCATAAACACAATCTGGCAAGTAATTCAACGAATCTTCTTCAAATGTATATTACTTCTAAGTATTTTAAACATCAGTATTTCTTACTGAATAATGACAAGATAATTTTAGAAATGTTTGAGTTAACTGCCATGGGTTATTTCAAGTTAACATCATCCATTTAACGGATGAGAACATTGGGTGATTATCGGCAGACTTGAGTCGTTCGGCGATGTTGAAAAAATTTCAACGAAACGTAGAGGTAAAGCTAAAATCAGCCTACGATTCGATAGGTTAAAGATCAAATTATATTGCTGTCGAGAGATCGCCGGGTTAGTGTTAAACCCCACGGTGCTAACCCTTAAAACTTTAGGGGGCCTACCCTATCCCATGTCCAAGCAGGTATGTGGGTGACGAGTGGAGCCCTTCAGGCGCGTAAGTGCTGCCTGCCGGTTACTCGTTCGCCGGGGCTTGGGAAACCTTGCCATCAACGAGGACCTGCTTGAGGTGTTGGCGGCAGTGCTTCTTGTAGGGCATGGGGTGGCTTCCAGGAGATCTGGAGTGTCGCTGAATTCACAAGGTGGTTCAGTGGGCATGAAGGTGTATCCAAAACCGTAGCCATTCGTTTGGCGAGCCAGTAACCAGTCTTGGCCTTTAAGCAGATGTGCAGACTGGTACCACGGGTGCGAAGGGGCAATACTGGAGGTAACTCTGGAAAGCTCGCAATTGCGGTTGGCTTCGTGGGGGTAGTGTCACTGCTGTCAGTTAGGTATGCATCACCATAAATCAAATTTAAACATTTTAAAAAGAATACAAGAAGCTCACAAATATTATTATTGGTACATTATGCGTTAGCACTAACTGTTAATCTGTTAGTGAAACAATATTTACTATTAATTATAACTTTATTAAATTTGTTTTCATTTTTATAAATGGCAACAAAGTTCTAAGTTCCTAGGTGTTAGAGTATTTGCTATTACTTTAAAAAATGTTGAAAGAATTATATAGTTTAATAAGTTTTTTCTTTGTGTTTAGCTTCATTGTAAAGAAAAATGTGAACGCAATATGTGAATTCGATTTGAATAAGTTAAACTACTTAGAGAGCTTGATTTTGTTTAGATTATTGATATCATATTGTAATTAGTTTCCAGTATCTTTATAACATAACAATGTATACTTACTGCATATGGCTCTGGATCAAACTGTGGCCAAAGCGGAACGCAGCCGTTGCGAAAACATTGGTTATACCCCCATTGAGTTCAGGATCATACAGCTTCGACCATCCGTTGTCCTTGGGGGCAAGTTGTGACTTGTCCATGTAAGGGCGCCCTGAAAGTAGTCAAAACTTTTAAGTCTATACCGACATGTTTACCACGTAAGTCGTTATAATTTGTGATGTTTAGTTAACACGCTGTCAAATTTGTTTGTCTTGAATAGGGTCTGGAGTTTTACAGAGCTAATTTTAACTCTTTTTGTCGTGTAAGGGAAAGTGGGGTAAAACTGTGTAGCTAACACTTGAGGGCTTACTAAAACTAAAATATTCATCTTGTAAAATCCAACTTTAATATGTATGGCTGCAGTAATATGTTTGTTAAAAATGTTAATCTACACTCTACAGTAATAAATTTGTTACAATTATTTTTATAAAAAAACGCAAATCACCCGTCTTGCCGCACTGGGGGCGTAAGACCGGGTGTCCGTGTTAATACTATGGGAAAATTAAAAACAATAAATTTGTCTATAAGGACAAATGAAATAATTTATTTATACACAAATTCAAGAACAAAAATCACGTGAAGTAACAGTCATCCTCATCAGCAACACTGCAACTCTTTTGACAAACAATGCACTGGACCCAGCCCTCATCGTCTTTGGTGTTGGAGTAAAAATCATTTTTTTAATTATTTTCCTCTTAATATTGTAAATTAACAAAGATTTTCGGTGAAAAATGGTCCGATTGGGGCCTATAAAAACCCATTTTGTAGGTCTTTTAATTCTCTACAAATGCCCCACTGGAAGTATCGTGATCCATTTTTAAAATTTTATAACATCAACAAAAACCCCCAAAAGTCCTAAATTATTGTAATTTTTGTTATATAAAAAATGCGCAAAAGCTCGTTGACTGATAGTTTTTGTACTTTACATAACTATGTGCTACCCTTAAACTCACCGTGGGTGTCGCTTGCTGTTAAACTCAATAACATGAAAATATCTTTTTTGTTTGGGCTAGTAATGGCCGCTCCTTTAACGTGTCTTGTAGAGTGTAGTTTCATCGCTTTCCGGTAGAAAACACCACAAGCTTGTTCAAAATAAAGGCACCCAGTCTCAACCCACCATCCGGTCTTACCCCATTCTCCCCTAAATACTATACTAGCTGCCCGATCCGGCTTTTTACGGGTAGACAAATCAAAGTTAAATGTATATTTACAAAAAATATACATCAATAAATATATTACACTATACATTTCTTATTGGGATTTTTAATAACTTTCACCCCCCCCCCCCCCAAACCTCCCTAAAATATATTTTTTTTTTAAACCTTTCTTAGCGAGCACCTAGGGCCCTAGAGGAAGCTACACACCAAATTTCATTCCAATCTGTTGAGTAGTTTTTGAGAAATCGTGATGAGTGGTATTTGGCTTTTATATATATAGATATTGAGCTTCACTTGTGAGAATAAATCTTGAACACAGATTGTCACAACCAATATTTTGCTTTACTCAAAAGCGTTTCAATGACAAAGTAGCCACACCTTTAGCAATGCCCGATCTTTAATAATCAAACTATAACCCACGTATAACTAAAAAAACAATAACTATATCGAGGTATAGTTTGATGCTTTTAACTCGTGCATCACTGAAATGTGCTTCAACAAATAAACTAATTGTGAGATTCTGTGGTCAGGTGTTATTCTAAGAAGTCTTTTTTTTCTTGTAAAAGATTTTTTCTGAAGAATTTCGAAGAAATTGAAATACAAGAAGAGTTAGACGAGTACTTGAAATAAAGAAAATTAATTTTAAAGTTTAGCATAATTTAAAACACCTGCACTACAGTACCAAATTTAATGGGTTACCATGTTTTTGTTTGCCATTGTGAATTTACATTTCTTTTCGTGCAAAAATGCTTCTTTAAAATTGGTTACAGACAGTACGAAAGTTATAAACAACACTAAAATCTTTCCAACAAAAATTTACCAATTACGAATATATACAGGGTGGACCAGCGAAAGTGTGACAATAGGTAACTTTTAAAATACGATTCTGACAAAAATGTTTAAATGGAACATCTGCCCTTTGATACCTTTTGGATTGTGTATAAAAAATTTTCAAAATCCGCCACTTTGAATCCAAAATGGCGGCCAACTTCATTTTTTTAATTAAATTTTATGGGAGAGTGATGGTTTGATATTTTATTGTACTAATTTGAGTTAAAAAAAGTTTGTTGTCTGAAGCATGGTTTAGAAGTGTGTTATTGTAACTTTTATGAGTAATTAGCTGTAAGAAAATGAAACTTCGACTTCATTTTACAGGAGAACCGTTAGGTTTATCAAAAAAATGTAAAGAACAAAAAAGTCTTAAAATTGCCCATAAAATCCAAAACCGTCATACAAATGGGGGGGGTTTTCATTTAAAAAAATGAAGTTGGCTGCCATTTTGGATTCAAAATATCGGATTTTGAAAAAAATGTATACACAGTCCAAAACGTATCAAAAATTAAGGGCAGATGGTCTATTTAAACATTTTTGTCCGAATCGTATTTTAAAAGTTAGCTATTGTCACACTTTAGCTGGTCCACCCTGTATAATGGCAAACATTAACATTTCATTACGGACAAATTACTCACCTAAGATTATCGGAAGGAACTCATTATAAGTGATGTGCTGCACCTCGGCTACAACAATACGTCTTGCTTCTTGGAACAATGCCTCGTCACTCCACTCTGGGTGCATATTGCCCAACTCCCTCACCACTCGGTTGTGTTCCCTCATCCACAGTGTGTGTATCAGGGCGAGGTTTGGCTGTTCGTTCACACGTCCATCGCCTAAAGTCATTGTATTAGAATCTCTTACACAATATCTCCATGAATTATTGTAGCAAAATGTTTGCAATGTTCTTAAGTCAAATGTAACTGTAAAAATTTTTTGCAACTAATTTTGAAATTAATTTTTAATATGTAGTGTCCTCATGACAAATTTACGAACGTGAGAAAAGTTACCGAATTGTTAAACATGTGTTTTTTTTTTTAAAGTAAACATTAAACTGAAATAATATAATTCAATTTTCCAAACCCATATCAATTACAGTACATTTTAAGTCTAATTATTTTATTGGATGATTAAATATAAATGTTGATAATTAAAAATGTAGAGAAATATTTTTAGAAATTATGACTTTACCATTGTTGAAACAAAGATAGCAACATTATAAAATAAAATAAAACCTATAATTAATTTTTTTATTTATAAAATACTAGAGTAATCCGCTCTCTGGTGTCTCGTTTACCAATTCCCGGAAACCTTTTAAGAGTTTTGTAGTTGTAGGATTTTTTTCAAAACGATAACAGAATTGTTTAATTTTGGTCAAATAATTATAAGAAGCTTTTTTCATGTAAATAAGTGCATTAGTTTATATATTTGGGTATAAATTATTATTTAACACTCAATTTTTATGTTTTAGGATTAAATTATGAATGAATAATATGATTTATGAATGTACCCTATCAATAAAAGTTTATAAAATAATATAAATGAACCTGATTTGTAGGTTAATATGTACTTAATTCAGGAGGTGCTTAACTGAAGTGAAGTTGTTATAACAATTATACTACAAAGGTAAAATAATGAACGCCAATTTTAGCAAATAATATGAAATTTTAAGCTTGTTGTTCCAATTACAAATAATTAGATACTTTACAATGAAGAGTAGCTATCATTAATTAATTAAATACATTTTTTTAATGATCGGAAGTCATCTAGTTAAGGGTCGGCTCTAGCTGTCGGCCATGTTGGCAGACACTCCATAAGACCAATGTTAAATTAAAATCCAAATTTTTCCTGTAGTTTTGATCGGATAATTATGAACGATATGTCATTTTAAAGCTATGGCCAATATGCATGCAAATGGCTTTTCCAAAACTAAGAAAAACATTTTGTTTAATATTTATTAACAATTTAAAACATTGATTTTTAATATTTTTGTATGTTGTCACAATTAATTATAGTGAAAAACTACTAAGCCATTCGCATGAAGAATTTCGTCCCCAAGAAATTGGTATATTTTTTAAAACGCTATTTGACCAATTGCGGGTTTTAAATGGATTTAGGCTGAGCAATGTCCGCGTAACCTACCGCCGCTATAGGGTGATTTTAAATATTTGTTTACGTTGTAACTATTAATTGTAGCGAAAAATTACCAAGCCATTCGGGTGAAGAATTTTGTCCCCAAGAGTTTTTTTTTTTTTTTACGCTATTTGAACAATTGCGGGTTTTAAATGGATTTAGGTTGAGCAATGTCCGCGTAACCTACCGCCGCTACGCTGGAGTCGCAGGTTGCTTTCTGTTTTACTAGGACCGACCCTTAATTCAATTTCATGAATTAAGTCAAACTAAAGTTGTTACCGAAAGAAGTTTAAAAAAAATCCTAAAAAACACATTTTGATTTTTCAGATTAAATATTTGATTCGAATCATTTCATTTCAATCCGTACTGTTACTGCTTTCCTATCTTTATTGTTACGCCCAATTTATACAAACTAATAATGCGTAGAATGTTTATTACACTTCAACATTCTGTTGACAATGCAAGAATACAAACATGAAACACTTCCCCTGCAACGCGGAAGTAGGCAAACACTACGCCATTTTGTACTGTGGGTTGCATTATTCAAATAGAAGGCGAAGAAGCTAATCCAGTTTTATCTGGTCTTGTAAAACAAAAAAACAACTGTCTTTATGACGAAGGATAGTTAAGTGTATTAAATATTCATTGATTTACTGTAAGTTGGTAATATAGTCGAAGTTGAATCTTTCTTAATTTTTTGTTATTATTATTTGTCAAACTTTTCAACAACAAGACACATTTGCTACAGCAAGACTCTTAAAACTGATAAATTTGTTTATTTAACTTTTTAGTTTTGTTAGGTATTAACTGTTTATTGTATGGTGAAGATTGTATGTATGGAAAACGTACGCTGAGAAAATAACGGAAGAATATTTTGAAGAAAACCGACTCATTTCTTTGCTGCCGGTTAATGAAAAAGAGTTTTTCAAGAATATTTTGGCAATGTTGCTGAGAAACAATTGTTTAAAGTGTTTGGAAGACCGTGGTCATTTTAATATTTTTATTGGACAAAGTTATTAATGTTTGACACAATTCCTTGCACCACGTGACACCTGAATTATTTAACCCAAATGTAGCATACAAAACCTCATCGTATCACTTCGTCCGGCTTTCAAACGAAGAAGAAAAGGATACTACCATTGTTAAATTATTTTTATAATAAGCGAAATCTTACCAGCTTGGAAGCAAGCCAGCTTGTTATCTTCGCTTGAACATTCTGCAGAGTTGGCCGGAAGCATATCTTGCCCTTGGAAATTTTGTATACGAAGTCGCCCTCCTCTGAACTCTCTCAAATTAACTTGACTTCCTTGGTCGGAACCGTAGATGTTTGATCCGTCCAACCAGCCCGTGATTTGATTCATCTATTATACAATTAATTAGTTTGTATAATGAATGTATACAGTCTATTTGTAAAAGTTTATTTTAGAGGTTTTATTAACCTGTACACATATTTTCACTATCAAATAACACAATATAGTACATACATCATCATTTAATATAGCAAAAGTTCGTGATATCATTTAACGTGCAAGAATAAAAGAAAAATTACAGACTCAAAATTCTGTATTTATTGATAATAGTTTTGAAAAACTACCGAATGATTTTGTACCCTTTTCAGGATACATTTTACCAGTACAGTATTTAACTTTCAAAGCCATTTAAAATATCGATTTTTTTAAATAGATATGTTTTTCTTTGTATCAAAGGATAATTGAGTAAATACCAAATCAGTACTCAACTATCTGTTACCAAAGTGTAACTGCTAAATTGAATTAGGAAACGTTTCAGAAATATTATCCACTGACTATGTCAAACACTACATAAATCAGGCGTATTCTACTGTAAACATTTTTACAAGAGTCCCTATAGTTCAGACAATTAAAGTGTTTTCTAAAACCGTAAATTTACACATCGAAGTAACCTATTTACTTTACCTATAAGTTGGTAAATATTTTTATACGTATTTCAGAATACAGTAAATCAAATTTAATACATCTCACAAAAACGTAAAATATTAAACAAATAATAAACCTTTTTGGCACAATCAAACATTGCTTTTCGAAATAAACCTATATGAAAACTAGATGAGGCACTTGCTAATGATATTTCTTCCACCAATCGTGTATAATTTCTTTCTAGTAAATATGTAAAATTATTATATTTACGACGTAGCGAAGGTTATAACAAAGGTTCAAAGATACCAGCTTACTTAAGCCTATTCATAAACAAAAACATAGTATGAAAATTAGAGATACAGATTTTTGTAAACTATAAAATGATCATTTAATAGAAATGCCACTGCGAAATATCCTACGGGTCGATTTAGCTGATTCAGCTGATTATTGTAACAACACTAAAAACCTTTAGTATAATATATATCATATTTATTTATAACACCACGAAAAAATAAATGTATTTACGTTCAAGTTTGAGAGAGAAACACAAATGAGAAAAACTTTGTAAAATAAATAAGTAAATACATTTAAGTAGATAGTAAAATTATAAATGTTTTATTTTCAAGACTAAAGAAATTAAATCAACAATTACTTTGTGTTTGATCTTTACAAATTATAAATTTGATTCAATGCATTTGAGGCTCAGGTCCTATGTTTATATGGCAGTAATTATGTTTGATGCTAAACGAAACATATTAGTCGAATTAAAACAATTAGTAACCCGTGCGGCCAGAGTTGGAAGCCGAAATATCATCCACTAACCTGTTCTCGCGGACCAAAGTTACACTCGGGCCTCGGAGCCGGTAAAGATCTAACAAACTCCATACAGCGTTCGCCGAAAGGAGAAAATATCTGGTCAGACCTTGGTAACTCGATGTGGAAACAATCTGGATGTCGAAGATTTTCTGGTATGACGACGCCATCGCGGCAACAGGATATTCCTGTTCCACTTTGACCTGAGAAAACAAATAAATATCAATTTAACAAAAAAGGAGAAACTGTTTGGAATCCATTATCCGAGAAAATTATTATGAGATCATTTGACTATAGGTCTCGGATGGAAATACTGCTAATCAGTCGCGTATAACTCGTTGACTTTGGGAAAAATACCACCTTCCTATCATAACCTGTCTTTGCACATTGCTACGTGTGGTTGCTTTTTCTCCGTGCTTTTAAATAAATAGTAACGAACTCACTCAGTCACTAAGTGATTGAAATAGTAAAGAATATCAGTGATATTTAATGTAGGCCTAAATAAAGTATCAAAATGATGGGTTTTTTTCCATAAAATATTTCTGTATTTTCAAATATGTTTTTCATCTGTTATTCTTATGGAATATATAATGTGTATAATGTTGTTTTAGTTATCAAAACCATTATACAATGACATGATACTAGAGGGATCCTTCCCTGCTCACTTCGCTCGCCAACCCCCGCTGTAAAGCAAACGCAAACGGATTACCCCTTATGAAACAAAGGTGTCAATCATGGGAAGTACAGCAATTTATTTTTATTTTAAAGGGGCTGTTACTCTCCAGTGCACCCATTAGACGTAACTATTTAAATTGCGTGTGTTATTATTTATTTTATCTCCTTCAAAAAGTGCAAAATTTTCAGTTCTCTAGCTTTAAGAAAAGTATAACAATCAACACTTTTTGTACGGGTTGTTACTAAATTTTCTCCCCTTAGCAGCAAACGACAAAATGTAAATCTATCATACTTTTTCTATGTATCTTGAAAGAAATGTACAAATTTCCAGATCACTAACTTTAAGGAAAATATAACAATTAATTTGTATTGTTTTAGGGGTTGTTATTACATTTTCACCCCTCCTCAGCAGCGTAAATATAGCAATGTAAATATAGTTTACTTTTTGTGTGTATCTTGTAATAAATAAATGTACAAAATTCAACTCTCTAGCTTCAAGGAAATTATAACAATTAATATTTATTGTTTTAGGGGTAGTTTAAACCTTTAAATCAAAATTTATTCTAGCCTATGTTACTCAAGGATAGTGTAGCTTTTTATTAGTACAACTATTTTTTCAATCGGTTCAGTAGTTCCAGAGATTGAATACATACAAACAAACAAATTTTACCTCTTTATAATATTTGTATGGATAAAGGTGAATATACACTTGAGCGCCGCGCGAGAGCTTTTCGTCCGAAGTTCGTTTATATTGTTAATTTCGCTCTGATCCTCCCTGCACAATTTCAGCTCTCAGGCTATTGATTTTCTGAAGATACTGTAATTGACGAGGGAATGGTATTCGACCGGTACATATATATGGATTTTCATTCTTATGTTATTTCACATTTACAAGTTAGTGTGAATGTTCAGTGAATAAAATAAAATAAACGGTACCAGATAACTGACACATACTTTCTACCAGTTGAAACTTTATTCCTTCCCAAAAGTAGTATAGGAGGTGGTTATTTAGAATTGCAAAAGTAGGAAAATGTTACCATGAAAAATATTAGATTCAGGTAACACACAACAATATTATATTATTATTATGATTAAAACTATTCGAACAAATTTGCACCAAACACGTCAATTAGGCCTGCATAGATGCACGAAAAAAGGTTTAGAAATTTTTTTAAAAACAACCCCCTTTATGGCCACAAAAACCCCAAAAATCAATTATTATTATTACAAATAATCCAATTTTATCAAAATCGTTAGAGCAGTTTGTTTATAAAAAAATAATAACCGATTTTTTGGGGGGTTGCCAAAAAGGGTTTGTTTTTTCAAAAAAATTAAACCCGTTTTTCGTGCCTACTCGACATGTATGGTGCAAATTTGTTTGAAATCGATCGAATAGTTTTCGCTCTAGCTTTGTATACATACAGACTTACAGACATACGGAAAGACATTTTGTAAAAACCACTTTTTGAGGGGTCCCAAAACGAATATTACTACAAAAATCTCAACATCGATTTTTTTTCGATCACTATACTTTCTCTATACTATAGTATAGTGAGAAAGTAAAAGTGGATGTTTCTGGTCATAGCCGCATTTATCGATCACCTGACTTCACCACGCCACCTGAATACGCTAACTGGTATTACTAACCACTAAGTTAGATAAAGTATCCTACCTCTGCTGATCGGAGTGTGGGTCAAGTCATGGTCAAGGAACTGTCCGAACTGCATAACCATCATGGTGTAGTTGCTTGACGGAGCGTCAGCTTCCTGAGCAAAGTGTGTGGAGACAAGACGAGCACTTGGTAATGGTTTACCGTTGGCTTCGTTTTCTCTTGGAGAATTAACGCCTAGAACAATTCCAGAAAACAAAATAAACAAATTGTTAAGTAAGGTTAGAGTTTCCACTAAGAAACCACTTTGCGTGTTTCACACGCCAACCCAATACACCACACATCGCTACAATTTATGTGTGATAAAGATTATAACCTCAAAACTAAGATCGTAAAAATAATATTAAATCTCTAAAACAAATTATTAAGTTTACGATATAACAAAAATACAAAATGTTTTACTCTTATCTAAGCATAAACTTAAAATCGGTCACTAAGATTTGGTTTCGTAAAATTACACCAAAACAATATTTGTTTAGATATACTGTAGTTACAAATTCAATTATAATAAGCAAAATCCTGTATTTTTGTTTTATTGCTACAGAAATACAGACAAAACATAGTTTTACAGTATCATAGCTTATGCTTATCTCATATCATGTAAAACACAATTAGAGCTTTTGCTTTAGTTCCTACTTTCTGGATTCTACTGGGCTGATTTGAACCAATTTGGTGTGTTTGTGATCCGTTTATTAACTACTTAAAAAACAACTGCAAAGACTTACTTTGAGAAAACCGGCTAAGGTAATATTTAAGGGAAATTTGTAAGCTTTATGAATTTGCTGTGAGACAAAACTACTCATTTGGTTCATTGTGAATGATTTTAAATTTTACTCAACAAGCCTTTGGCGACCTAAGGTACGTGAGTGTCTAATATACATATGTATAATATATTATATCAAAGATACAAGATCTCTGTCTGTCACTGGGTTAGAAATTGAGTGAATCCCAACCGAACGATGCAGAGACCAGCTGATAGTTCAGACAGGGCAGGCTGTGGAACGGACATGCAAGAGCAACTACGTCTTTTACCAGTGCCAGATATTTAAACTATTTTGATTCTTAATTAATTAATGTTGGGTAATTAAGCATCCATTGTCTACCAACATTGTGGGGGTCGTTGGTGATTAATTAATTACTGGCCTTAATGTGGACCTCCCTTTAAATTGTAATGTTTCCGTAGGGCCAGGATTGGCCTAGTTCGTTGTATAAAGCATCGCGCGCACTTGTCCTGCGCTGCCATGCCGTGCCTTGCAAAATCCAAAATCTGATTGTTCCCATGTATTTCAATGTAGTAACGCCCACTTGTCCTGCAACAGCACAAACCTGCATCAGCAGCAACCAGCATTCTGGAAGCGGAAGATCGGAGGAGAATTCGGAACTTGCTGTGCTGTGCCGCTCTAGTACGCGCTACCTCTTCATGCAGCGTCAAGCAGATGGAATGCGTTCGGGTCCCTTCGTCAACTCTCGGCAAAGTTCGGCTCAGTGAAGACAGTCGGTAAAGGGCTATTTGTGTTTTCATTTAAAAGGAACGCATCTATATGGTGGTGAGATGCAGGCGCAGACTTGCAAATAAACTGCTGATGCTGGTTAGTGCTTGACAAGTGGGCGCAGGTCTGCTGGTTTGCTGATTGATGCAGGTTGGTGCAGGGCCGTGCAGGGCTGTACTATGCATGATCAGTGAGCGCGATGCTTAACACGGTTGGTTAATTTAGAATACGATGTTAATATCAGAGTTTAATATAATTGTTAGTTAATAGCCTCATCAAAGCTGGCTTCAGATCCAGTTGTATTTTAGACTGCAAGAATTGCACAAAAGTGATAGAGTTCATTGCGTAAGATTCACGTGGTACTTAGAGTGCATAAATCCATTATATATTGATACATGCATTTGTGGCATTTGCAGTGGACAGAACTTTGTTTTAAAATATCATCCACTAAAATTTGGTGCAATTTGCCCAGTCTAATAACCTTATTGTCTGCACAGTAAAAGTTTCAACGCTTGACTCAAAATACCGATTATAGTGGAAGTAAAGCTCACGCGTTGCCCTTACGGAATCACTAGGAGAAGAAGTGGAGGCGTCAAGTGATCAATCCATGGTCTCCATTCCATACAAATTAAAACCAACTATGTCGCCTTTGCAGTCGCCAGTTCCTGGATAATACGATTTTCTTAAACACTATAACACAATATATTTTATCATACATTTGTCAGTATCGTTTGTCAGACGTCAGTGCAATTAATGCAGCGCCTTCCCAGTGGCAAGTTCCTAGATTATATGATTTCGTTACACAGTATAACACATTATATATTTTATCAAACATTTCACTATCATCCGTCAGAAATCCGTGCATATTACGGCATCAACAATCAGATGTCTCCGGCATCTGTTGCAACTCGGTGCAATAACAAATAACTTGTTGTCGCTCCGGGGATTGATGAAGTTAATTATGCCGCGGCTAGAATTTATTCGGTGACAACAAGTATTACAAAAATAAAATAAAAGTTTGGTTTCTGTCTCGGCCCTGATAAGGACCGTATGTGGGACAGAATGTGCCTGAAGGGCGTTTTACTTTACTTTTGAAGCTTGGACCTAAAAAGGACCATTTAGTGCCAGATAGGCCAAAGTTCGTACGAATTATTATTTAACTCTTAGACCCTGATAAGGGCCGCTGAGCTATTAAAAGTTTGGCCAGAAGGGCGGAGTTTCTCAGGTGAAGCCTGCTAGGTATTCGAAGCGCTGCGTCGTTTCGTTGCGTTGTGAAGTTAAGAACGCAGTAGCCCTGAATAGCGCTGAGAAGCACTACCCGTTCACCAAGACGACTGCAATGTCTTGGATCGGCTAGACTACCTTGTTCGAAGCGGCCCTGAGAAGGACCGTGTAAAGCTTGAAGAGCGTAGATTTGTATCGGGTGTCACGTAGCCGAAG